>JAXQQM020073974.1:0-224637 GCA_034641835.2 Pinus albicaulis
GCCTCCAACCATACCAAGCATGGTTCAAACAGTTTATAATTAACTGTTTGAATCTGGTCAAAAAAATGCTCTGCTTTTAGGGAACTAGATTCTAGATCTACATCCAAGTTCGTAGTTTTGCTCTAGTGTGTTAATCTCTATAAAATACTTCTTATGTTTAAAACAGCAAGTTAAACAAGCATAATCATGAATACAATATATAAGCAATCACAGAACACGAACTATACTAAGAAATATTCTATGAAAACCTCAAACCTTTGGAGAAGTCCAGAATTTCCCCAAACTATTAAGGTAACTTAATGTTTCGCAGATTCTGATTTTGATCTTGAGGTTCTGAAGCTTGGGGCTGAAACTCAACTCTGTCCTTATTGGGTACCTACATTCTCTATAGCTTGGAGTTTCATACCGTGTGTTGAAAGCATTTCATAGGTTGGTGTTTAACTCGGAGGCATGGTATGGAGGTTTCAACATATGTTGAGATTAAAGAGCATCTGCATAGCAGGGGTTTTGTGACAGCAGACATACTTTGTCCATTATTTTGATGGGCATATCAATGTTTTCTTTATCCCTTCTGAAGCAAAGTATGAGGTCGAAGACATTGTATGAAATCCATTTGATTGTATATCATAGTATAATATTCTTTTAATTTTAAATAAAGGTGCTCCTTATGGATTCATTCCATTAAATGGGAGAATTATTTGTTCAAAAACATGGTATGTGAGATCTACTGCCTTTAAAGAAGAATACGTGATTTATATTTGCATGTTAAAATATGTTTAAGATTCTCTTCTCTGTCGAATAACCGGTTTTAGGATTTCAGATCAGTTTTTCTAAAATTTTGTCATTAATGGTATGATAGAGAAATATTTAGACTCTTTGAGTGAGATTTCAGATGATCTAGCATACGATGCAGAATATTGGTGTGACTTGGGAAGACCTGATCGGAGAGCTTAGCCCTAACGAGGAGATGCTTACATTGGTTGCAGATGATAAAGAATCAAGAATTTAAACTTTTTCGGTCATAACATTTAAATGAAGGATATCTTCAACTTAACAGAATCAGTGTATCTGAGATTTAAACTGCATAATGCATTTAATAAGAATGATTTATTTTTGCATGTCAAATACAATCAGTAATCTATTTTCTGTCAAATGACTGGGTTTAGAATTTCAGATCAGTTTTCCTAAAATTTTATCATGAATGGGATTTCATATGGTCTAGCGTATGACACAGAATATCGGTGTGACTTGAAAAACTACAGGAAAATCATACAAATTAGGAAGAAAATATTTAACTGAATGATAAGTAAAAAATTGTTTGAGCAGATTGAAAACTTACAGATTCGGAACGGAGCTGTGCAATCGAAACGAACTAATTCGGAACATAGCTGTACGGGAAGATAAATGTGACAGGTCGATGTTTTGTTTTGTTTCAAAAAGAACAGGAACAAGCGTGCAATGAGCGACGGGAGCAATGGAAGAGCGATGAGGGGAGCCGGAGCGGGAGGGCGCTACGAATCGTAAAAATTGCTGGCAGTACGATGTTTCCTGACTGAAAATCCCGATTGATCAAAGTTTCCTGATTCGTAATGTTTCCTTCTGACGGCAGAGAATGGGTGTCAGACGGCGGAGGATTGCGAGCCGGAGCCGGAGCGGGAAGGAACCCGAAGTTTTTCCGACCGGTGACGGAAACCGGGCAATTCCTCCGCCCAGTTAGACTACTCCAAAACCACCTAAATGCTGTGCGTTGAAGGGTAGGGGAGAAATGGGCATTTTCTGGCCGCTGGACAGAGTGGCATCTAATTAATTGGGGCAACTTGTGGGAAAATCAATCTATCGTTCATCTATTGCTGTGTAAGAGTAATTGTGTTCCTAAATCTCAATTATCAAATTGGAATATTAACTGGGTTAATAAAAATAAAATTACTATTGCTGTTGTTGAATAAAACCATATGGCTTCTTGTTTGCCTGCGATCGAGGTCCATCAGGTTCATTGTTGATGTATGGGCGAATTAGTCATCGATTCCATTTTTTAAGTCTGCCTCTGATTTATCGCGAATTAGTAATTGCTGCCATTGTTTTCTGGGTCTCTGATTTGGGTAAATATGCTGTGTATTTTAATGAATTCTGTGTGTATGAATTTGTAAATTGTAGGCTGCCAGAAAATCCGTGTGGGTTTCATTGCTTATATCGAATCACACCTTGGAGCCCCCCAAGATCATGAGATCCACATAACTAGTCGCTCGGATTCATTCAATGGGAAAAATGGGGTGTTTCCCGTGCTTTTCATCGAAAACTGGCGTGCTCTCGTCTTCACACAAGGGCAATACCTCTCCTGCTGCGGACACCAGCTCTTCTTCCAATTCTGAAAACCTTTCAAATATAGTAGAAGAAGTTCCAATATCCTGCAAATTAGTGCCTCTCCCACGACGGCGTGCTTATCCTCAACATGCGGGTAAGTTTATAATTCTCGTCATGACTCTTGTACTCTTCTGCTATCTTCGTTTTCTTTCATTACCATGTGTATATTGCTTGCAATTAATTAACTGTATATATTAATTTCATAAACAGTTGGGATAGATGATCAAGTGGATAGAGTAAGTCAACTCCTGGAATGGGAAAATGAAACGGAGGTAGCTGTAGCAGTTATTTTACACGGTCTTGGCGGGACGGGGAAAACAACTCTTGCAGACGCAGTTATTGCAAGACTCGATATTCAAGGATGGAACTGTTCTACTGTTGTGCCGCTCGAAAGTATTGGATCCAATATGACAGGCGGTCAAGGAGAGATGCAAGACACACAAGCTTTCATATACATCGACAACTACGTGGTGCGGGGGGGAGATCTTCAGAAGCTTCTACCCAACGACTCCTGCAAGCTGAAGAAGCTGAGACTTCTGCTCACTGCTCGAGATGAAATGGTAGCAGAGGTTCTGTCAGAGCGTGGGATCAATACTCACATCTATCCTATCAGACCCCTCATTTCCAAGGATGCCATGGAAATCTTGCGCCAAAAGATGAGAGTACCTAGCACGATGCCAATACCTCATCATCATTTGTCTCAGATCAACGAAATCTTACAGATATGTGACGGCGTCCCCCTTGTTTTGGAGCGGGTAGGAGCATATATATGTCAAAGTCAGGACAAAGATGAAGCTTACAGGCGAGTAATTGAATGGAGTGAGGATGGAAATAGTTTTTCAGAAGAGTATAGCATAGGCCAGAAGGGCCTTCTCTTTGACTTGGATGAACTTCCAGCCTCAGAAAAGGAAACATTTCTGGACATTTGTTATTTTTTCAATGGTTGGGACTGGGATACAGTTTCGTGTATTATGGGAGAGGACGAGCTCAGTAACCTGCGAAAGAGAGCTCTCTTGTTGAAGAAAGAAGAATGTGGCAACAAGGTCAGGGTCCGCCATATTGTTTTGATGATCGGCCGCAGAATGGCACAGGGGGAACGATTCACTAATGCGCATGACTTGAGTAAGGCGCTAGAAGGGAACGATCAGGTAATTTTCGAAACTTAACTGTACTTTTCATGCCATATTACTCATGTATTGTTCTGATAACATATTTTTCTCTGTGCAATCACTAGGACATTGGAGGCGTCAAGGGGATCTGGTTGAAAGACAATGTATCTGAACCTTTGCTGATATCGGCAAAGAAGCTTGATTTAATGCACGACTCTCTTCGAGTTCTAGCGCTTGGGGGTATGGCCATAGTAGTGGGAGTGGACGGGCAATATTGCATGCAGAAATTCAAACAGGTTATATATTTTCAGGCTGAATTAATTCCATGCATTCCATTCCATCCTACAACATCGCAAGAGCTGAGGATTTTGGACTGCAGATTACCTGATGACAACAATGATTTGAAACTCAACCAGGCAAGTTGTCTGTTGATCTCTTCTTTGGAAGCTGTTCATATTATATGCTCCATAGATGCAGTTTATGAATCGTTTCTGACAACCCTCTTGTTTAAAGAAGTCACATCTTATTGCTTTTAAGGTTTGTTATTGATCATATCCTATCGACATGCAGATGTCCTCAAAATTAAGAGTGTTGAACTTGAATGGGGGTCGATATGACCGTAAATTGGAGATTGAAAGTGTATTTTGGAGGCTCCAGGGTTTAAGGACATTGAAATTGGTAGAGTTTAATAGATTGAAGAAAATTCCTGAAGAGTTTTCATTATTAACCCAGTTGGCAGAGCTGGATCTTAGTGGATGCAAAAGGCTTGAACAACTGCCGAAAGGTCTTGGCGAATTAAACGCTTTGAGTAAAATGAGTCTCCGATCTTGTGGTTCTTTACGAGAACTGCCAGATTCATTTGGGAAACTCCGATCTTTGAAATATCTCGATCTTCATTCTTGTGCAAAATTGATACAGTTGCCACAAGATTTTGGGTCGTTGAACTCTCTGGAAGAGCTTGATTTGGGACATTGTTCAAGCTTGAAATATCTTCCAATCAGTTTTGGGAAGCTTTCTTCATTGAAAGTGTTGAACTTAGTGTGCTGCAATAGTCTTAATCATGAGCATGCTGCTGTTGGAAATCTATCAGCTTTGGTTCGAATACAATTCGAAGGCTCGCATCTTGTAAGTATTCCGTGCAGGTATCTCAAGTTGGTCAAAGATCTTTCATCCGACTGGTGTAGCAAGCTGACGAATCTTCCGAAGGGACTCATCGATTTCACAAATTTGAGAACCCTGGACCTTTGGCAATGGACAAGTTTGGAGAGGCTTCCTGAAGGTTTCGGTCAGCTGAAGTCCTTGGTCAAGCTGAATTTAGGATATTGTTTCTCGTTACAAGAGTTGTCTAGCGATTTCCATCGCCTTGCATCGTTGCAAATTTTGAATTTGTCATGGTGTTGGAAGTTAGAAGGAAAATGGATGGACAGCGTTGTAGAGATCAGTACGCTGGAATTAGTTGACATTAGTAACAGCCGAATGTTGGCCGAGCGGTGGACAGAAATAGCAGCAGGAGGAGAATCATGGCGGTTTGCCGTAAGAGATTACCAGGTGATTTAGGCTCCATGGTTATTGTGTTTGTTTTATCATTTTTCAATAGAAGCATTCTGTAATTTAATAATGTTTTATTTGGATGTTGACACTTAGAATTTCCGGCTGCACCTATCTTGCAGAAGTGGAATTGGGAGAGTGTAGAGAACAAGTTGAATGAGGCTGCATCAAAATTATTAACTGGGGAGTGCCTTCTTACCGATCCCCGCGGACAGCCCTTCACTCTATCCTCAGTTGCCCCAAACACTGTCCTCCTTGTAGCCTATGACTATGACCGTCGTCCGAGTAGATCTCGTGATGATGTGTACTACGAGTCCTGGAAATTACTGGAAGGAGTTATGAAGCAAGAGCAGCCACTCCCTTTTCAAATGATTTATGTGGGCAAATATTTTGGTGAATTGTCCAATAGTTTTGCAGAAAGAATTTTGGCATATGCTTCTGACTACTCTGACGCTCATTTATTCTTCGAGAAAGCATTCAATGTTAACGTTGCATCATCCATCATTGGTTCGAAATTTTTGGTTACTGAGGTTGTTGCAGATGAAGAAGGCCGTAAACATTTCTCCACATGGAAACAAGTTACGAAATCATCTGTGGATTTCTTGTTGTCCAAATCTAGATTATATCCCCACCTTGAGCAATTGGCAAACACACCACATGATAGTAATGATATGTTGCTAAGAGCATTGTTCGGAACAGAGGAGTCAAGAACAAGTTCGATCTTCCTCAGGAACTACACAGAAAATGTAAGATGCTTTTGCATTTCAACAATTTTCATATCAACATTTCTTTGAAAGATCTCCAATGTGTTTATACAGGTATTTAATTGATGCAGATGGGAGTTGATGCATTACATGGAAAGAAGGTTTTGCTTTTGATCAGTGTCATGGATAACCACCGGTTCCGGTATTTGATAGAAATATATTCGAAAATAAAGGCCAACGATGATCTGGAAATTGTTTCGATACCAATCCCTGCCGAAGTCCGTGGAGAACATCCGATGCCACCAGATTCTGATGTAGCTGGTTTTGAGAACATTTTGAGAAATGTGCCGTGGCCTGTACTACGAAATCCATGGTCGCTGAAGACAGAGGTGTACTACTTTTTTCTAAGGCGGATAAGGAAGCAGGCCGTACTGGCGGTGGTGGAACCCAATGGAAGAATATGCAATAAAAATGCACTGCCATTGGTAAAGAGATGGGGAACAGAAGTCTATCCATTCACTGAAGAGAAAATGAAGCAACTAGAACAGGCAGGAGAGGAAGAGAAAATGAAGCAAGACGAAGAGAAAATGAAGCAACTAGAACAGGCAGGAGAGGAAGAGAAAAATCAGCAAGATGAAGAGGCATACCAGGAAATTGCTAGACCGAGGAGGCGCAGAAAATAAAAAATGAAACAGCCAAAAACGGCTATAGAGGAGGCAAGTAAAAAAAATAGTCCATGGGCTTTATGTTTATAAGCTCTGTTAAGTGTGTGTAAAGCAACGTATGTGTCTACATTTTGGTTAAAATCTCCTACACAATTCTTTGTTTGGGTCCTCCTATTATGTTGCAATATGTGTAATCTTATTTTCAAGTATATATTAACATCTTAATTTTGAATTAATTTATGTGTGACTTTGAGGTGAATTATTTTGAATTTTTTTTTAAATTTTTTTTGTGAAGTTGTTTTTGATAAAATTAATTCAATTAATATATAAATATTTCAATTTTATATTAATATATAAATATGATTAATATTAAATCAAATTAATATAAATGAATGAATGATAATTTAATGTACAAAATCTAGCAGAGTGGAAGAAGAATGTAGGTAAGGAAAGAAGGATCTTACTCGAAGGAGTTAGAGATCATATTTTCTCGAATCTCCATGGGAAGGAGACTCCATATGCAATGTGGAAAGCCTTAAAAGAATTGTTTCAGAACAATAATAACTACAACACGTTGGCACTGAACGATAAGCTTCAGAAAATCAATATGGAAAAGGGCGACATAATACCACAATACTTTAGCAAGTTGACCCAATGTCGGGATGAGATTAGGAGTGTTGGTGTTACAGTTGTTGATGATGATCTGATCATCCTAACACTTATATGCCTTCTCAAGAGCTAGCACAACTACTAATATTTGGTAAATGGGAGGGAGAAATGACCAAAGTGGGAGCGTTTGTGGTCCAACTTAGTGCAAGAAGAGATAAGGCGGAACACTAGAGATGGGACCTCATCAAGCATGATGATGAGGAGAAATTTTCCTTCGCTAGAAAGGAAAACAAAGGGAAAGGGAAGAAATACAAATCCAAAGGAGATTCTAGTCAGGTAGGCAAGAAGAAGGACTTGTCGAAGATTAAATGTTTTCACTGTCACGAGATGGGAAACTATGCCACAAAGTGATCACATAATAAGGATGAAAAGAAGCCCTCAGGAGTAGCGACAAGTGAAGCTCTTGCTTCACAATTCGAGTTGGATTTCACCCTCATTTCATGCATGGTGACATTCGCGATGGGCAGTGTGTGGTATCTCGATAGTGAAGCATCATTCCATATGACTGGAAACAAAGAATTTTTCAACGAGTTGGAGAAAAAGACCTCCATATGCACATCAAGATGGGAGATGATGGAAGGCATAGCACAACTGGCATCGGTATTGTTACATTTCAGAGGGAGTCTAGTTCTCCCCTCACATTAAAATATGTCATGTGTGTTTAAGGTCTAAAGAAGAATTTAGTTTCAGTTGCTATGTTGGAAGATCGTGTCTACGATGTGATATTTAGTAAAGGAAAGGCCTTCCTTCATCACATAGACACGAGACCAGTGAAGCATATCAGGGTTCGAGTGAAGAACCTATACAAAATGGATGTAGAAGAATGTGTTGCTTTGAGCACGACAACAAAGAAACTGCGTTGCTGATACATCAATGAATAATAGCATAGACGACTTTTCCATTTGCCTCTTGGAGCTTTGAAGATCATGCATATTTTTTCTATAGGACTTCCCAAAGGTGCACTAAAGTAGCGAGATACATGCAAAGGGTGTACATTAGGGAAGTAGACCAAAGCCACCTTTCATGGTAAGGGCAGTCGAATGCAAGCGATACTTGAAAAAGTTCACTCAGATGTGTGTGGAATGTTCTCGACAACCTCCAAAACCAAGCACAGGTATTATGCTATATTTGTAGATGTTTTCTCATGTAAGTGTTGGATACTATTCATGCAGAAGAAATACCAGACATTGTCAAAATTTTGTGAATTTAAAACACTTGTTGAGAAAGACACAAGAAGGAAAGTGAAGGTTCAGAGGAGTGATAACGATGGAGAATATGTGTCGAATGAGTTCAAGAGATTATGTGCATCAAAAGGAATTTGACGGGAGTTAATGGCACCAAAAAAAAAACATAATGGGTTTTCTAAAAGGAAGAACAAAAGTATTGTGGGAGTTGCATGAGCAATGTTGCATGATCAAGGCCTAATTGTGGGCTAAAGCATGCAACACAGAAGTATATGTGCAAAACAGGAGTCCTCATCAGATTCTTGGGATGAGTAAACCAAATGAAGATATTTCAGTTAAGAAACCAGAAGTGCCACACTTCAGAATATTTGGTTCATCAATTTACTATCATGTTTCTGAGGATGCAAGAAAAAATATATAACCAAGAGCAGAGTTGGGCATATTTGTGGGGTGCATTGATACAACTCACAACTATTGGGTGTACCTTCCATCTCACAAGATGACAATTGTTCGTAGAGATGTGAAGTTTTATGAAGAGAAGGCCATGAGATGTTCCCTTGAGAGGTAGCTTCAGTTTCATGTAGTTGAGGAGCTTTTAGCTCCAAAGGAAGAACCTCGGGATGTTGTGGAGCAACCACAAGTGGAGGAGTAGAGAGTGGAAGCACTCACTCATGTAGAGACACCCAAATATGGAAGGAAGAGAACTATATAATCTGACATATTGATGCATGATGCTAGAGAGAATGTGGGAGTACCCACATCACAATGTAGGCAAAGGAGGTCACCAGATTGGTACAATGGCTACATGGCTCTGATGAGCAAGAGTGTAGATATTGAACCATATTCATTCGAGGAAGTAGTGCAACAACCAAATATGGGTTGATTCCATTGTTGAGGAATATGATTCTATTATCAGGAACAATGTTTGGGAAGTTGTCCCAAGGCCATAGGACAAGTAAGTTGTAGGTTCCAAGTGGATCTACAAGGTGAATCAAGCAATAGATGGGAGTGTCGGGAAACACAAGGCCATATTTATGGCCGAGGGGTTCTCTCTGGTGGAGGGAATTGATTACGAAGAGACCTTTGCTCCAGTAGCAAGGTACTCTTCAATTAGATCTATTCTAGCACTTTTAGTGTAGATGGGATGGAAGATACATCAGATGGATGTGAAGACAACCTTCCTCAATAAAGTGATTGAGGAAGAGGTGTACATAAAGCAACCAAAAGGATTTGAGACCTTCGATAGAGATTCACATGTGTGTAGACTCAAAAAACATTGTATGGATTGAAACAAGTACTCCGTGCTTGGTACATCAAGATCGAAAAATATTTCACCAGGTTGGGCTCCACCAAAAGTGAAGTAGATGCAAACCTTTACCATATTTTGGTTGAAGGTAAATTATTGATTATAGTATTATTGTCGATGATTTAATTCTAATAGGTGATGAGAAGCTGATGAAATATTGCAAAGAGGATTTGGAAAGATAATTCGAGATGAAAGGCATGGGGCTCATGCATTATTTCCTTGGTTTGGAAATTTGGCAAAGAGATGAGGAATTGCTTGTATCTCAGGGAAAGTATTCCAACAAGATACTAAATAATTTTCACATGGAGAGAAACAAACCCATGGAGACTCCTCTAGCAGGGAATTGGAGGAAGGATGATGCTACTTCAGGGAAACTGGTAGAGGCTACCATTTACGGACATCTTGTGGGTTCACTTATGTACTTGGTGAACACATGACTGAACATGTGTTTCACAGTTAACTGTCTTAGTCAAGCAATGGTTAAGCCACAAAACTCAATTGGAAGGAAACTAAACATGTGTTGAGATACCTCAGAGGCACCACTTTTTTTGGTATTTGGTATAGACAGACAAAGGAATTGAAGCTTCAAGGTTTCAAAAATGCAAATTGGGTAGGGAATCCATTATATTGGAAGAGCACATAAGGGGGAATCTTCAGTATTGGGTTAGCAACAATTTCTTGGTACAACAGGAAGCAGAGATCAGTTACACTTAGTTCAGTAGAAGAGAAGTAAATGGCTACTAGTCAAGTAGTTTGCGAGGTTATCTAGATGAGGAAGAACCTTGTTGGATTATTTGGTCAACAGATGGATCCTAAAGTGATTTACTGTGAAAATCATATTTTTATGAGAATCCATTTTTCATGATAGGTTGAAGCATATCAACATCCGGTACCATGGTCTACGAGATCGTCTATAGAGGTAGATCATGTTGCTAAAGTACATTCCCATAGAGGAACAAGATGCAAATATATTGATTAAGGCACTGTTAAGAGGAAAATTCGAGTTCCATAGAGGCAGGATTGGGGTATCTGATAATCGCTTTCTTGCTAAGAGGGAGTGTTGAAAATGACACCAATAAAATTTATAATTTAATTTTCCTTTGAATTAAATTAGAAGAAAATTGTAATTCCACATCACATGGCAACTTGTAAAAGTTAACTAAGTTAGTTTGACTTAGTTGGTTAAGTTAATTTGAGTTGAGGGAATAACTTGAGTCATGTGGAGTGGATCCTACTTTACTGGAGCCTTGGTTGAGTTTATTTTGAGTTGTAATTAATTAATTTAGTTTCACTGAGTTAAAGTCAGTTAAACTAGCTCCAACTATCAGAGGAACTAGAAGGAGGTCTCACAGTGGAGAGCAACTTTAGTTTTCAACCAATTAACTGATAATTCAATGATAAATAACTCATGCATATGTGATATATGAGTTACCCAATTGAGATTGGTTTTCAAAGGTAGTGTACTATCAGTTGTATTATCATCCAAATTGTATAGGTGGTGCATGTAGTTAGAGGAAGGCCTATGATGGATTGCACAGTTATGGATGAGGAATTTCCCTAAATAATAGGGGCTAATTCCCAAGGAAACAACACAAGGAAATATGTACTTGGGAAACCATAAAATTGGTTAAGTATTGGCCGAGGCTTGTCTAGGAAGCAGTGAGACAGATAGAGATAATGCAAAGGTTGCTTTATCTTGAGAAAAGCATTGTAGTCTTCTCATATTTTTATGACTAATGAAATATTCAGGTAACAAGGGTTTTTAGCTGTGGATTTTCCCAGTAAATCATTGTGTAGCGTGTTGATTGAATTCTTTCTCTTTTATACTATGTGATTTCATGATCGTTTAATTATTTCCACCAATGGTAGAGTAGTTTCAAGTCTATTGTTTTTGTAAATTACAATTAGCAGTTTGAATCTACAAGGAATTTATAAAAAAAATCTAAAAAAATCTAGAGTTTTTCTAAGAAACACTAAAAGTGAAATATAAATAGAGGCGAACAGAGAGGCCTAAAAGCACATTATGTAATTGATCATTCATGAGATATATTCATGAATGAGATTGTGGAAAGTCAGACCATGTATGGTAGAACTATGGTCAAAGCCATAAGAAGAAGCCAAGTTTGTTGTAGGTGATCATAGATGAGAAAAGATAGAGTTTGATGGTGTATATTTGGTTGTTTGAGAGGAAGATTTGGTTGAATTTGTGTATAATCCAAGTATCCTAGAATTGTGCCACAGATCCACCAAAAGGAGGTCGAGTTTAGTAGTAATCCTAGTTGATGACCAAGGCCTAAACAAGCCACCATCTGATCTAGATATAGGGCCACAAGGAGTTAAATAGGTAGCAGATCTATCATTGATCTAACCATGGACAATGTCGTCATAGAGGTGCCAAGAGTTGGATAAGATCAACTCATAACTAATCTAGTGCACTTAATAAGGATAGAGGAAATATCTGTGTAAAGTGGTAAATATAGAAGGCCAAAATTATTTTCGGATAGTGATTAAGGAGATTGAGCCCTTGAAAAGGTAGATCTTTCTATTCAAGGGAATATATAAGGAGGATCAAGGAGAACTGACCACAAAGGATTATATCCGTGAGAAGAGGGTCAAAGATGTGAGTTGAGGAGTAGATCTAGCTGACCTAGAAGGATTGTTGTGCAATATTAGTGAAGTATGTTAATAATGGAGGTGTTAACAATAAGGAGATTGCAAATGCGCTAGTTGCAAAGGACTGCAAACAATCCAAGGACCATGAGCTAAAGGAACAACTCAAGTATGCACTTGTTTTATTCGACATATTGAAGATCTAAAGGATCAAATATCAAGCCCTGTCACTTTTTCAATCAAAGGATAGACTACATATTTTTTTTTGTATCATAGATCTTGTTGTATCTTAAGAGACAATCCCTCAGTTGTGAAAGGAATCAGTGCTTAAGAAATTTTAAAAGTGTGTCACAGAAATAATTTTATCATGAGGTCTCGATTCTATCCTGCTGGAAACTATTTTTATAAAACCCTTAATGATTTGGAATAATAAAAGATTTCACAATGCCATTGACTGCTGATATCTGAATGGAAAAGAAGAACTGCAGGGGAAACTCAAAGTAATATGCTATAAACAAAAAATATAATGATTTTAAGTTTCAGAGGAACTTTATGGAGAGAAAGGAAACTCAAAATAATGTTGTAAACAAAGAATCTATCACTTTAAAGTTTCAGAGAGAGTTTGTGAAGAGAGACGAAACTCAAAATAATATGTTTTAAACGCAAAATCTATTACTTTTAAGTTTAAGAGAGAATTTGTGAAAGGAGAAGAGATGGAGTGAAGGAGCACTTATTAAGGCTATCTAACTCTTACTTACAAATGTAAATTAGAGACTAGCTGCTTCTTTACTTCAGTTCATTCAAGGAGGAAAACACATAAAATGGCACAAGAGACATGAATCACCATCAACAGTTGCAGGAAACTTGCTGCTTCTTTCATTCACCCATCAGATAAAGAAGTACAAAATGAGTCCCCAAGAGGTCTAGAACTCAAAAACTCTCCTCTCTCTTTCTCACTTCCTTAAATACAAACAAAAGAAATTTGTAACTGCTCGAGCTTCTTTAAACTCCTAAGCTGCATAAACTGTTAAACTACTTATTACATTGCAATCGAGGACATCATTGTAGCTTCTGTTAGTCATCCATAATTTTCACCATCTGAAGATTGTTGAAAATGCAACAAGATGATGGAGCTTAGTGAAATGAAGTCGCCTTCACTAAGTGGGCCCGCAGGCTATTTTTGGCGCAAAGTCTATTTTTAGACATATGGAGCATGGTCTAGGAGTTGCAGTATGCTATTCTTGGATGATTGGTCGAGTTGATAAAAATAGATGGACCTCTATTTTTAGACATATAGGTCGAAGTCTATTTTTAGACTGCCTGTCTAAAAATAGGTCAGTCAAATATTATTAGCCCTTAATAATATTTGGACTATAAACTTCAGTTTATTCTCTTACGAGCACTTCGGTGGAGCTAAATATGTGGCCCATGCATCGACGGAAGGGTATACCTTCCTAGGGGTTTGGTGAGCTCATGCATGGTTGACTTCAGTTAGGACTTCAGTGGCAGAAGTTTGGTGGAGTTGATGAGACGGTTGGTGGAGTTGTGTTCGGTTTAACTTAGTTGAACTAGTTGAGATTAGTTTAACTAGCTAATCAACTAGTAATGAGTGGAGTGAATTAAATATTATTTAATTCAGTAATTATTAACTCATTATTCAACTCAAGAACACATCAGTTCACTACAGTGCATGGACAGTTCAGTGGAGACCAGTGGAAGAGGTAGATGAAAGGGTGAGTTTTCTATTAGTTGTGACAACAGTTGTGCATGAGATTTGCACAAGCATTGGAGGAATGCTCCCATGAGGATGCTGCTTGTATTAAACCCAAAGAGGAGATTTGAACGGATCTTCTCATTGAACCAACTTGGATTTAGCAGTAGAGGCGAGCGGTCATTGGTTGTGAGTTTTGAACCTGTGACTTGTTCAAAACTGAGCTAGTTTGTGTGTAACTTTTGGAGACAGTACTGAGTACTTGTGAGGAATATTGTATTGATATTGCTACATGTTTCTCTTCTATTATATTATAAAAATAGCTGGGGGGTTTCAGCGATAAGCTTTCCCCATTACATATTTTGTTTATGTGCGCATGCGACTGTTTCTATTTCCGCAAATTGATGATTGATTGTGGAAGAGGTTATGTGTTATACATGAATTCGAATTAATGTATGATCAAGATAATCTCAGTGGATAAATCTTCATTATTCGACAAATTTCTACATGGTATCGGAGCGGAGTGATCATCGAGATCTATTACGGTGATTACAATTTTTATTTCGGTAGACGAGTACACATGCTTGGCGAATTCGCCTCGTCCATCCTTAGAAAGATTGATATATCCGATAATTTCCTTATAGTCGATCTGTGCTAAAGAAATAATTTTCCACCCGAGATATATAGAAACGGTGAGTTGGGCTTTCCCTCTCAGTCTGGCGGTTGTTTTCTTGGTCTTGGAGTTGAAATGTCTTTCAACGGTTTGCGACTCGAATATGCCCTTGAAGGCAGTTCAAATTATGTTGCATGGAAAGATCGGATGGAGGCAATATTAGAAGATAATGGGCTGAAGGAGTTCGTAGATATGGATGTCCAAAAGCCTATTGATCCTACTGAAGTCGAAGCTTGGCAAAAGAAGATGGCGAAATGTCGAAGGATTCTATTGGAGGGCGTGAAGGATCACATTGTATCCAGCCTGCATGGAAAAGCTTCTCCATATTTTATGTGGAAAGCGTTGACAGATCTATTCCAAAGCAAGAGCGACCAAAGGAAGCTGGCGCTCAAGGATAAACTCTGAAACATTAAGATGGAGAAAGGCGACAGTATCGCCAAGTACCTCACGAAGTTCACTCAATGCAGAGATGAGCTGGGAAGTGTGGGGGTGACTGTTGATGAAGAGGACTTGGTGGAACTGGCTCTCCTTGGTCTCTGGAGTGGCATTCCCCTATGGGATTGTCCAATGGTCGGGAGAAGTTGCCGGGATGGGAGCGACTTTGGGCGGATCTCATGCGGGAGGAGATAAGGAGGACTACCAGGGACGGATCTTCATCAAAGGTATCTGATGAAGAAAATTGTGCTTTGGCTGCCATAGCAAAGAAGGGGAAGAGCAAGAAAGCTTCTCAGTCTGGTGCGAAAGGCAAGAAGCAAGACATGTCCAAGGTGAAGTGTTTTCACTGTCACCAGCACGGACACTATGCCACAAATTATCCGCAGAAGAAGAAAAATAAGAAGGCTGCTAGATCTGCAGCGGGAGAGGCATTGGCCTCCCAGTTCGAACTGGATTTTTCACTGATCGCATGCTTGGTCTCAAGTGTGATGGGATCAGTATGGTTCTTCGACAGTGGTGCGTCATTTCACATGACAGGAGATCAGGATTTGTTTTCAGATCTGGAGGAAAAAGATCTTGGAGTGCACATCGAGATGGGCGATGATGGTAGATACAGTGCGACTGGTATAGGTACCATTTCATTTGAGAGGGAGTCTGGTAAACCCTTCGTATTGAAGGAAGTATTGCATGTTCCAGGATTGATGAAGAATCTGATCTCTGTGGCGATGTTGGAAGACAAGGGATATGATGTGGTCTTCAGCGAAGGAAAGGCTCTGCCTGATAAGTGCTTGGAGAGACCCAAAAGATGGGGTTGAAGTCAGAACCTTTATCGGTTGCAGAAGTAGATGGCTGCGCGGCAATGGCATACAAGGCGGAAAAGTGGTGAGTTTGAGATGATGATGGCTGTTACGAGTGGGGCATGCCATGGAGCTGAAAGACGTGGAGTCTTGGGCCCTAGGGGCACTCTGCGCGGAGATCAGTCAAAGGGTATACCTTGGAAAATTAGAGCTTGGGGATCCACGAGGAAGGATAGTCACTCAACGGCGGATCTTGAGAGAGTTCACCTGAGACGTGTGGTCCTTTCTCAGTTTCTTCGACAGCAAAGCACAGGTATTATGTGTTCTTTGTTGATGATTTCTCTCGAAAGTGCTGGATCTTCTTCATGCAGAAGAAGAGCGATACATTCGCGAAGTTCTGTGAGTTTAAAGCACTGGTCGAGAAGGAGTCGGGGAAGAAGGTGATTGCTCTAAGGAGTGATAACGGTGGTGAATTCATCTCGGCTGAATTCAAGGAGTTCTGCAGCGCAGAAGGGATTCTGAGAGAGCTCATCGCACCCCATAACCCACAGCAGAACGGGGTGGCTGAGCGGAAGAACAGAACGATCGTGGGTGCTGCACGGGCGATGTTGCATGATCAGGGCCTACCCCTTCACTTGTGGGCTGAGGCATGCAATGCTTGCGGTGTATGCTATTAGAACCGTTGTCCTCACAAGATACTTGGCGCCAATTTTACGGAGGAGGTGTTTTGGCGAGAGGCTTGACATCTCTCATCAGTTTTGGCTCACACATACACATGCATGTGGCAGAAAGGACACCAAAAGAAGAGCAGGATCGACACATAGGTTGGAATATTTGTAGGTACTTGATGCACCTCACATGACGTCCTTGAATGCGACGGGATATCAAATTTCAGGAGGAGAAAGCCATGCAGTGTTCTCTTGAGAGGGAGCCACACTTGCATGCAGATGAGGAGCTATTAGTTCCTAAGGAGGAGCTTTCGGATGTGGATCAGCCACAAGAGGAGGTTCATGCAGTGGAAGAAACCACTCATGCAACGCCAACCATCAGAGGGCGCAAGTGTACTACAGAAGCTGAGCGACTGGATCAAGATGCAGAAAGGGTTGTAAGACCACCTACAGCACAGCTGAGACGGAGAGCCAGTCCGCGATTTTACTTGGATACATGAAACAACTGTGAGAAAATGTGTGGTGGCAGAACATCTCTTTCGGAAGAGACTGTGGAGGAACCCACATAGATAGATGCCATGGTGAGAGTATGGACCAGATTGTCGAAACTGGCATGGGAAGTGTCCCGCGACAGGAGGAAATCGGTGGGTTGGTTGCGCGTGGATTCTACAGTGAAATGAGAGGCCTTGGGAGTGGAGAAGTACAAGGCAAGATTTGTTGCAGCATTGAAAGCTCTCCTTACTCACAGATCGAGGGGATCGATTATGAGGAGAACTTTGCCCCTATCGCAAGGTACTCTTCCATACGGACGATCCTAGCTCTCTCAGTGCAGATGGGATGGCACATCCATCAGATGGATGTGAAGACTGCATTCCTCAACGGAGTCATTGAGGAGGAGGTGTACATAGAGCAGCCTGAAGGTTTCGAGATCTTCAGCAGTGAGTTGCATGTTTTCCGACTCAAGAGAGCATTGTATGGGCTGAAGCAAGCACCTCGTGCTTGGTACACTCGGATAGACAGTTATTTCACCGGACTTGGATTCTCCAAGAGTGAGGCGGATCCTAACCTGTACCAGATTGTGGTGGAGGGGAAGTTGCTGATCGTTTTATTGTATGTAGATGATCTGATTTTGACGGGTGATGAGCTGTTGATACTTTCATGCAAGGAGGACCTTGCTAGAGAGTTTGAGATGAAGGACTTGGGCCTCCTTCATTATTTCCTGGGGTTGGAGATTTGGCAGCGCAGTGGTGGACTGTATGTTTCTCAGGGTAAGTATGCTCGGGAAATACTCGAGAGGTTCAACATGCATGGCTGCAAGCCTGTTGATACTCCTCTTCCTGGTGGTTGGAGGAAGGAGGATGCTACTTCAGCGGAAGTAGTGGATGCTACTGTCTATCGATAGTTGGTGGGATCACTTATGTATCTGGTCAATACACGACCCGATATATGCTATGCTGTTAACCAGCTTTTGCAAGCTATGGTTAAGCCTACCAAGCTCTTCTGGAAGGCAGGCAAGCATGTATTGCGTTATCTTAGTGGCACATCGGGATATGGTCTATGGTACAGACAGGGGGATGGAGCGAAGCTTTCCGGCTTCATTGATGCAGATTGGGCAGGGAGCCCAACGGACCGAAAGAGCACATCTGGAGGCATTTTTCAGTATCGGGTTGACAGCAGTTTCCTGGTACAGTAGGAAGTAGAGATCCGTGGCACTCAGTTCAGCAGAGGCCAAGTACATGGCAGCTAGCTTGGCTGCATGTGAGGCTATTTGGATGAGGAAGATCCTCGTTGGATTGTTCAAGTCGCACTTGGAGCCTACTGTGATTTATTGTGATAACCAGAGTTGCATTAAACTCTCGGCTAATCCAGTATTTCATGATAGATTCAAACACGTCGACATCAGGTACCATCATATCATAGATTGTGTGCAGCGGGGAATCATGTTACTTTCATATGTTCCCACGGAGGATCAGGATGCTGACATCTTAACGAAGGCGCTCACCAGGAGAAAATTCGAATTCCACAGAGGTAGGATAGGGGTTGCAGATAATCCATATCTTGTTGAGAGGGAGTGTTGAAAATGCAACAAGATGATGGAGCTTAGTGAAATGAAGTCGCCTTCACTAAGTGGGCCCGCAGGCTATTTTTGGCGCAAAGTCTATTTTTAGACCATGTCTATTTTTAGACATATGGAGCATGGTCTAGGAGTTGCAGTATGATATTCTTGGATGATTGGTCGAGTTGGTAAAAATAGATGGACCTCTATTTTTAGACATACAGGTCGAAGTCTATTTTTAGACTACCTGTCTAAAAATAGGTCAGTCAAATATTATTAGCCCTTAACAATATTTGGACTATAAAATTCAGTTTATTCTCTTACAACACTTTATTTGGAGCTACGGATGTGGCCCATGCATCTGACAGAAGGAATTACGCTATTCCTAGGGGTTTGGTGAGCTCATGCATGGTTGACTTCAGTTAGAACTCAAGTGGCGGAGTTTGGTGGAGTTGATGAGACAGTTGGTGGAGTTGTGTTCGGTTTAACTTAGTTGAACTAGTTGTATTTAGTTTAACTGGCTAATACACTAATGATGAGTGGAGTGAATTAAATATTATTTAATTCACTAATTATTAACTCATTATTCAACTCAAGAACACATTAGTTTACTACAGTGCATGGACAGTTCAGTGAAGACCAGTGGAAGAGGTAGATGAAAGGGTGAGTTTGCTATTAGTTGCGACATTAGTTGTGCATGAGATTTGCACAAGCATTGGAGGATATTTCCCATGAGGATTGCGCAGTTGAAGCCAAGGAGATTCTAACTTGGATCTCTCATTACACCAACTTGGATTGCGCAGTAGAGGCAGGCAATTAGTGGATGAGTTTTGAACCTGTGACTTGTTCAAAACTGAGCTAGTTTGTGTGTAACTTTTGGAGACAGTACTGAGTACTTGTGAGGAGTATTGTACTGAGATTGTTACATGTTCTCTTCTATTATAATATACAAATATCTAGGGGTTTTTAGCTATAAGCTTTCCCCATTACAGATTGTGTTTATGTGCGCATGCGACTGTTTCTATTTTCGCAAATTGTTGATCAATTGTAGACGAGGTTATGTGTTATGCATGAATTCGAATTAATGTGTGACCAGGATAATCTCAGTGGATAAATCTTCATTATTCAGCAAATTTCTACAAGATGACTAAATATTGGTCCTAGATTTCTAGAAACAAAGTTCATAAACATTGTGAATTCTAGAAATCTCACTGCCTTCATTATCCTCAGATAAAACTTTCACTAGGATAACAATATTCTTCCCACCCAGTGCATTGGAGCGAAGGACTGATGGAGCGATGACCTAGGCTGGCCTCTACGCTCTACGCCTCTATGCCCCTGCGCCTAGGCCCTTGCCCTGTGCCTCTGCATCTCTGCGCCCTTGCGCTTGGGATCCTCTGTCCTTCGCCTCTGATCTACATTCTATGCCATTGACCTTGGGGCTTTGCCCCTTCTGAGATTTATTGCATGGGCACTCTAGAGGCCCTCCCTGAGGTGACCGCAGTAGTGACCTAGGCTCGTGCATTTTTAGATCTTATTAGCTCCCTGTGTCCCCCTAAACCTCGACCTGTAGTATCTAGATTCGTTAAAAATATAGATGGCTTGCAAGAAGTTGTTCTTCCTCCCTCTCTCCCTCACATGGCAGCTCTATCCTTGGCCGAGAAGGGTCTAATAGGACATTTTACTGGCCTCTGGCCTTCCCCAAAGATGGTTCAAATATGGATTGAATGAAACTGGTATGATAAGATCACTAGTAAAATCTCTATTAGGTTATGTGGAAAGGGATACTTTACCTTTCACTTCGAATCTAAAGAAGACAAGGACCTGATATTTAGAAATGGGCCCTATTTCATGGACTCTAGGGGTTTATATCTCAACAAATGGACTCCTGACTTTGATCTAGAACTCGATGTGTCGAATGTTGTTCCTGTTTGGGTGCACCTCCCACACCTCCCTTTGCACTACTGGGGGGATGATTCTGTCAGGGCTATTGCAAATGCCATCGACACTTTTATTGATAGGAGTGAACCTAAGGAGAACATGCTTTCCTTTGCTAGGATCTATGTCGAATTAGATCTGAGCGAAGGACTCCCTGAAGCCATCAAGCTAAAAGTGGACGATTGGACGCACATCCAGCAAATTGATTGTTGGAACAGGGTCTCCTACGAGCTGTGAAACTGGTCCATTTTGGATACTTTTGATTAAATTTAATCTAGTAGAGAGGTTTTGGGGTGGGTCAAAGCCCCAAAAGCATTGTAATGGGTAAAAGAGTAAACCAGGGGTCCAAAAACCACAGTTTGCAGACCATAGGAAAGTCTAGGCTAGATTATTATAAATAGAGGAACATTTTGTATTGTAAGGTAGAGGAAATGAAGAGCTATTGATACGAATTGTGGTTTAAGCTATCTATTTGGGTTTTGGGGAAAGGACTGCTACTGGCTGTGTGCACGGAGATCCAAGTCCAGCTATGTGCAGACCTTGCTGCTATGTGTGCAGGTTGGGAAGAGAATTGTAAGGAGGAATTGATGAATGAATGAATAAGAAAGGTTGATAGAGAACTGAATCTGTGAGTACTCTTCGTGTGAATCATTGGTAATTACTACATTGTGCATTTTCTGTATTTAGGTTGCGAAGGTCTATGTAAGTGTGTTTTCTATATCTAGATCTATTCTGTTTTGTTTATGCAATAATGTGCTAATGTCGTAAAAGCATATAATTATAGATCTAATGCACATGGATGTGAATAGATACCTAATTATACCTATGCAGAACAAGGTAATCTGGGAATCACAGGATCTAGTGCAGCACTGCTTGCCTTACCTATCCTTTCTCAAGGTGCAGAAACCTGGTTCCAGCACCCACCCATACTACTTCGGGTGAGACTTTGACCTGCGCAAGCAGGTAACTGCCGAAAGGGCCAATAGTATAGGGGTTTGTTGGCAAACCTTGAGCTCCGAACCTGGGTCAGGACCCCTCGAGCCAACAAATGGTTCCGTTGCCGGGACTTGGAGCATTTTGAGGAAGTGATCAGGTACTGACAAGCGAACACTGAAGATCTAACATAGAAATGAATGAGCGCTACTCTGGATGAAAGTACAACCCAGAGCGGTAAGTACTATCAAATCGATCAAGAAAAATATCACTCTGCCTGTAGCCCACTGAGAAGAGAAATGATGCAAGGTTTTCCAGTTACCCCCACGTCAGAATCACGGGAGAACAAGCCCTCAACCGAAACCTCGCTAGAAGGAGACATGGAAGTACACTTGAAATTACCTACCTCTAAAGGCGTGACCGAGGAGGACATTGATCATTTTTGGTTCGCGGCCGACTTCGTATGCAATGTACAGGGGGTGGTGAGCGATATTGTGAAGAGAGCACAGTTGTCCCTAGCCTTTGAAGACAGAGCGCTGGACTGGTATATATGGTACAGATCTCAAAATGGGAGCGCATCTCTTCAAGATATCAAAGACACTCTGAAACAACAGTTCTGGAAGCCAAAATATTACCCTCAACTAGTAGCGGAAGTAAAGGAATTTAAACAAGGTGCATTTGAGTCGGTGTGGGAGGTTGTTCATTGATTGAAGAGAGAAATCAGGGAAGGAGAATTCGAGTATGACGATAGGCAACACACAGAGTGGGTCATCGCTATGTTGTTACCTCACCTGTGCACACCAATGAGTCATCAAACCTTTGAATCGCAGGAAAAAGCTGTGGAAGTCGCTATGAAACTATAAGCCGCACCTAGAGAGGATACGTTGGTAGGGGTACAACAAATTCAAGAATAGCTTGGGGCTATGCATATGGAAATTCAGAACCTACAAAAGGAGCGAGGAAAGGATGGCCACACAGATCTATGGTGCATATGATGTCGGGTATCTAGCCACACAAAGGATCAGTGTCCTCTACTGGAAAATTACATGCAGGTAGGAGGACCTAGTCCAGTACACCCAGGAACAAGTGGGGAACCCATCCTATCATGACCAGGTACGATTGGACCTACACTGTGGTGTGACGACTTTTGTGTAGCAGGACTGCATGATACAAACCATTGGCCTCAGCTAGGTGCGTATGTCCTAGAACTGAAGCAACAATGGTGCAGGTTCTACTGATCGGTAGGACACGATGAGCAGAACTGTCGTACTTATGACTTGATGATAGATCGTGGGAAATTTTATAGGGTATAATTAGACCCTACATCACCAAGACCGTCCGTGCACCTTGGAGGATCCCTAGTCCGAGGCAGAGGAGGTCGGGGAGGAAGCACAGGATGAGGACGTGGGCAGCTAATCTATTATAACTGCGGAGAGATAGGACACTTCGTTAGAGAATGCCCAAATCCCACCAGGCCGTCATGTAAGTATTGTAGGCAGCTGGACCATGTGGTGGAGGACTGCCCAATTTTAATAGCCAAGATGTAGGAGAAACAACCCACTCCTACAAAGAATGTGCAAAGAGTTAAAACTTAGCTAAGAAATATAGATACGAGTGTCAAATTCATGACGCGCAGCGGGATGGTCATCCAGTGAGCAAAGGAGGAGCTTGCCTCTCAGGAAGAAGTGAACTTCAATGAACAGGAATCACTAGCAGCCCCCACGCAGCTGCCTAACAAGATAGGGGAGGGGGTTGAACCCTTCCTGTAGGCATGTCTGAAGCTGCTACGAAACCCGCAGGCTATAGAGAACCTCCAAGCATTAATGAATACCTACGCAGCTCGGCCCAGTTTGATTCCCGGTGTTGTGGTTCCTGTGTTTTGGCAGATTTGGCAATACCAAAAGACAAGACAACATAAAACCACTTTGGGATCTCAGGATCTAGCACTCCTGGATCCAAAGAGGGATCTCTCTATAAAAGGAAAATAAATATGTGTCTTTGAAGTTCAATTTAATGTATTAGGCTAGTTATAGGGCACAAGGGTTGTTTTTTTTGTTTGTTTGGTTGGGAAATATGAAAGAAGGGTTCAAAGTAAAGTAAAGAAGTGAGTAAAGAAGGATTTTGGCAATGGGGAGATAATTCAAAGAAAACGCAAGTCCATTGGGAAATGATGTCATAAAAGGGTTTACCTGCAATTCAATATCCAAGGCTTTCAAACGGGCTAGTCATCTAAATCAGAGGATCTCTTGAGATGATAGTATCGGATGAAACAATAAGGAAATGAAGGTGAATGACAAGGAAACCTTCCAAGGTGACCACTTAGGAGCAAATCTAGGGACAGGGCATGCCTTAACCATCTATGATCAAACTCCTAATGAGGCTAACTCTTCAGATGATAGAAAACATTTAATATTGACACAAAGTGAAGTCTAAGATCAGAGAAAGAATTTTAACCTTCTATGCTTTTGAAATTCACCTTAAGGGATCTTAGAAAGGTTAACTATCGGAAAATGACCCTAGTGAGACAGAACTAACTCTAAATCGCCCAGTTTCCTAATTCTTTCAGCTAAAACCAGAAAAGAACATCTAAAAACAGACTCTAAATTCATACATCAATAAGCATGGGTAAAACCAACTTCTATACTGGTTAAATTATATTGAATTTGTTCTTATATTATACAATTAGTAGAAAACATAAAATATAAGAAGAGAAGGAAGCATTAGGGTACTTTACAACAATATATCCTAAGCTAGATTACTGATTCTTATCAGAGAAATGAAATATGATGCATAACAGAGGGAAAACCATAAAAGATAAGAACACATCACCACTGATTTAGATCAGGATCCAATGAACATGCTTGTCATATTAGAAGAGCAAAACAAGTCGCATACATCATTGTCCAATAGCTTGATATCATTCTGAAATCATCTCCTTGCCTATTTACAACTAATACACACTGAACTTCACCTTAGAGAAATAACTTCTGATGAGTTCTTATAGCTGAAAGGGCGGCAGTAGGGGTAGATAGAACTTAAATGAATAATTAAAACAGAGGGAGAAGTTTTTTTGCAGCCCATTCTCTCTTAATATCATTGTATTGACTTTGAGTACCCTTTGGGTGAATTAGTGGTCTCCGACAGGCTGATAATAACTTCAGAGGTACTTTCTAGTTATTTGTACTCTGTTTGTACTCTGGTACAAGTAAGGCAAATAAATGTCTTTCAGGCTTTCTATACTTTGTAAACAATGCTCTGGCAATCTTAGGACTTCTGTCAGGGTGATGATCTTCTTAGGAGCTTGATGGAGAATAGAAAATATGTAGGAACTTGTCCTTTCTTGGTAGAGAACATTCTGCTGATGTGAAAATGATGATATGGCTTGTTTCATGTGCTTTAGGCCTTATTAGGCCTTCTGGATCTTCTTTAAGGTCTTCAATATGTATCTTAGTCCTTTAATCACTGGATTATAGCATTAATCTTCAATAATAGGCTTTTAATCCCTTTAATTTGTCACTGATACTCTTTGCCGCTTGTCTTCTGACTATTTCGGTGACTGAACATGTTTTAATGGAACTGGAGGGTTTGAAATAGGGTTTAGAGCCTGATATTTAATGAGAACATGCTTTAAAAACCTTCTCATGCATTTTCCCTGTGATCTCAGGCTCTGAAAAAAGCCTCTCTGCACTCTGTATCATCGTGAATGCGATTGTGAGACTGAGTGAGTTTAACACTTGTAACCCCTGCAAAACACAATAAACAAGTTATGAAATCTAGAGGGAGTGGATGAGGAATTATCTGGAGGGCCGAGGGAATGGTGGCGTAGCAGTGAAAACGGTGGATGCAGTGAAGAAAAATGGTGAAAATCGTGGCGGAATGGTGAAAAATGAGCCTGATGATGGTCTGGTGTGTCGTGAATTCTGGACCATCCGATTAGATTAAACCATGGCAATCTATGGTCGAGATTCACCGATGAAACTGTTCACTCTGGTTTTTTTATTCAACACAATGTTCAAAGGTTTCTCTCTTGTTTTCCTCTATATCTAGAGCTGCCATTATGTTAAGATCTATGGGCTCTATTTCGTTGTTTGAATTTATGTCTTCTAGCTCTCGCTCGTCTATGAATTCATCATTGTAAAGGATAAAAGAGTCCAGGTCTGTATGGACAGAGTATAGAGGGGAATTTTTAGGTTTCTTTGGGCTGCTAACCATAAATTTCATGTGTGCCTCTCTGTATAGTCTGCTAAGCTGGCTAAAGACAGGGATTGTGGCATATGTCATATCCATTTGCATTGTGCCCTATAGCTTGGCACCCCATGATCTTGACAACAACATGCCATACTTAGGAGGTACATCAGCCACTCCAACATCCATTACCATGCACTTGGCTGGGATTTGGGTCAAATTTACACAGAGATCTTTGATTAGGCCGAGGCACTTCACTCTGCTAGAGTCAAAAGAATATAAATCGTTATAAGGTCTAGTTATCTCTAGGCCTAGTTTCTCCATGATTACTTTTGGAATAAGGTTGTGTGAAGCTCCTGAGTCATGCATTGCATTATGTAGGATTTTGTCATAAATATTAAGGCTGATATAGAAAGGAGGCACTACTCCTTGAAATTTCCCTTCAATTTTTGGGCCAAACAAAAGAGTTGGTTGATCATCATTTAAATTGACAGTGTCATTGTTTTCTCCTAAGTTTAGAGCTTTCAAAATTTGACCTTTATATACATCTTGGGTGGCCAACTCAGAGAGAGGGACATAAATTTTAATTTTGGCAATCTCACTTTCCAAATTGAAATAAGACCGACTCTTTGTGAGGTTTAATTCTATTTTGTTGGCCACTATTTTATTGGCGGAATCAACTTGCTGATTCTCATTATGTACAATGTTTGAATCTTCTTTATCAGGAGCATTAGTTGCAATGCTAGTGCTGTTAGTTTCTTGACTTGGTTTATCAATGGTTTGGATGTGCTTTTCTTTGTTTTTACCAGAATTTTCAGCTGTTGATTTACTGCTTTCAACAGTTCCTTTAGGAGTCTTTTCAGGTCTTTTCTTAATGGTGATTTCAGAGGTTTTTGGTTTGGGAGTATCTATGTTCTTTTTTCTTCTAAGATCATATTGTTCTCAGACCTGCATGACGGAATTTTCGAATCCTAACCTATAGTCTTCAGATTCTAACCCTTCCCCATCTCAATGTGAGTATGAGGTTTTATTATCCTCTAGAGAAAAGGTGTGATCTTGGTTATCTCCTTCCACCATGTTTATGATGGTTCCCTCTAATTCTTATACTATTCCTTCATCCTCGTCAAGGAAGTTCTCTTAGAATGGAGGAATGACTTGTTGATCAAAATCTCCTTGTCTATTGGGGGGATTGTTTCTTCTAAAGTTTTGGTTATGGTTTTGATTTTGGTTTCTATTCTGATTATTGACTTGTATCACCATTTTATCCATCATTCTTTCTATCCTCTCCATGTTTTTGGCTAGACTATTATATTTGGAATCAGATGAAGAAGCTGTGGTGTCATCCCTATAAGTTACCTTGTTTTCAGCCCTCATCCTAGCTCTTTTTTCAATCAGGTTTGCCTCCACACTCACTGCTCCTTTTTGCGTATCTTCTAATGTGTTATAATCTCTCTCCCTAAGCTGATAGACCATATCATCATCAAAACCCTCAGGGTATTTCACTAAGGCCATTTCTTGGCGAGGTTTCATGTGGAGTGGAAGAGCATTGTAGACACTATTAAATCTAGTAGAATAGTCATGGACACTCTCTCCCTAATTTCTTTTGAGATTTTTATACTCTGCTAGTATTTGGAGAGGGTTTCTTTTGCCTTCCCATTTGTTTATGAAATTTTGGTGTAAAGAGGGAAGATCATGGATGCTATTAGGAGGTAAGTCTTTAAACCATTTTTTGACTTCTCCTCCTAAACTTTGAGCAAAGATTCTCATCTTAATGGTTTCATCTTGTATTTCCATGTAGTCAAAGGCATCTTCCATCCTATCTACATGGTGTTGAGTGGTAGTAGATTATTTTCCAGTGAAATGAGGGATTTTGGACTGATAGTCATTGGGTAAAGGAGCTAGAGGCTGTGGTAACACCAAGGGAGCATACCATGCTGCCATGATAGTGTTTTGTGGAGGTAAAATATGGGCTTGAGCAACAGGTATATGAATGACAGAAACACTAGGGCTAGTAGCATACTATTGAGCAGATTTAGGGTGGGAGAGACCCAAGTTATGGAGAAAATGAATATCAGGAGGTGTTGATGGAGGAGTGTCTCTATCCCTAATGTGTTGACCACTATGTGGTGGTGAACTTGGAGGCTCAAAGTCTGTCTGATCTAGATCACTGAATGACTTAGTTCTTGGTAAATCACTTGGTAAATTTAGGTCAAATTGAGTGTATGATAGAGCTGCAAAGTTCTCAGGTGATGAATTAGATCTATGAATGTGTCTGAAAATAGTTGGATATTTAGATGTGGAAGGCTCCCTAAGAATTATCTCTGGATTGTCAACTATTTTAGGTGGATTTGGATTAGGATAAGCTCTGGTATGGATTGTTCTTGAAGCTAGTATGTTTGGTATAACAATCTTAACGAAGAAAGTTAGCCAGATATGACAGTCTTTAGGTGTAAAACTATCTTCAAACAAGGAAGCTTAATCCTATGTATTTCCTTTAATATGGATGATGTTGTAATGAAAATTGGTCTCACAGTGGAGTCTATTGAAAACAAAAATAATCAGTAGGCCTACTGATCATCAGTGAAGTCTTATGGTCATTTGGGAACTGTGGAGTCACCAGGTGGAAGGTTTAGAATGTTTCACGAAGGTTTACTGTCCACCACAATGATTAAATACCAAACCAAGGCTACTATGGTCTTCTTTGAGTTCTTAGATATGTTTTAAAGAGTGTTTTACTCAAAGTTCCCTAGTGGAGTCGCCATTATGTTGTGGTTCCTGTGTTTTGGCAGATTTGGCAATACCAAAAGAAAAGACAACATCAAACCACTTTGGGATCTCGGGATCTATCCCTCCTGGATCCGGAGAGGGATATCTCTACAAAAGGAAAAGAAATATATGTTTTTGATGTTCAATTTAAGGTATTATGCTAGTTATAGGGCACAAGGGTTATTGTTTTCATTTGTTTGGTTGGGAAATATGAAAGAAGGGTTCAAAGTAAGGTAAATAAGTGAGTAAAGAAGGATTTTGGCAATGGGGATATAATTCAAAGAAAATATAAGTCCATTGGGCAATGGGGTCATAAAAGGGTTTACTTGCAATTCAATATCCAAGGCTTTCAAATGGGCTAGTCATCTAAATCAGAGGATCTCTTGAGATGATAGTATGGGATGAAAAAATAAGGAAATGAAGGTGAATGAAAAGGAAACCTTCCAAGGTGACCACTTAGGAGAAAATCTAGGGACAGGGCATGCCTTAACCATCTATGATCAAATTCCTGATGAGGATAACTCTTCAGATGATAGAAAACATTTAAGATTGACACAAAGTGAAGTCTAAGATTAGAGAAAGACTTTTAACCTTCTCTACTTTTGACATTCACCTTAAGGGATCTTAGAAAGGTTAAATATCAGAAAAGGACCCTAGTGAGACAGAAATAACTCTAAATCTCCCAGTTTCCCAATTCTTTCAGCTAAAACCAGACAAGAACATCTAAAAACGGACTCTAACTTCATACATCAGTAAGCATGGGTAAAACCAACTTCTATACTGGTTAAATTATATTGAATTTGTTCTTAGATCATAAAATTAGTAGAAAACGTAAAAGATAAGAAGAGCAGGAAGCATTAGGGTACTTTACAGCAGTATATCCTAAGCTAGATTATTGATTCTTATTAGAGAAATGAAATATGATGCATAACAGAGGGAAAACAATAAAAGATAAGAACACATCATCACTGATTTAGATCAGGATCTAATGACCATGCTTGTCATATTAAAAGAGAAAAACCAGTCACATACATCATTTTCCAATAGCTTGATATCATTCTGAAATCATCTCCCTGCCTATTTACAACTAATACACACTGAACTTCACCTCAAAGAAACAACTTACAATCCATGGTTAACCAACATTTACAATGTATTTCTAATGAGTTATTATAGCTTAAAGGGTGGTAGTAGGGGTAGATAAAACTTAAATGAATCATTAAAAGAGAGGGAGAAGTGTTTTTGTAGCCCATTCTGTCTTAATATCCATGTATTGACTTTCAGTACCCCTTGGGTGAATTAGTGGTCTTCGATAGGATGATAATAACTTCAGAGGTATGTTTCTGAGGTAATTTTTGGTTGTTTGTACTCTGTTTTTACTCTGGGACAAGTAAAGCAGATAAATGACTTTCAGGCCTTCCATACTTTGTAACTAATGCTCTGGAAATCTCAGGACTTCTGTCAGGGTGACGATCTTCTTAGGAGCTTGATGGAGAATAGAAAATATGTAGGAACTTGTCCTTTCTTGGTAAAGAACATTCTGCTGATGTGAAAACGCTGATATGGCTTGTTTCATGTGCTTTAGGCCTTATTAGGCATTCTGGATCATCTTTAAGGTCTTCAATCTGTGTCTTTGTCCTTTAATCACTGGATTATAGCCTTAATCTTCAATAGTAGGCTTTTAATCCCTTTAATTTGTCACTGATACTCTTTGCCGCTTCTCTTCTAATTGTTTTGGTGACTGAACATGTTTTAATGGCACTGGAGGGTTTGAAACAGAGTTTATAGCCTGATCTTTAATGAGAACATGCTTTAAAAACTTTCTCAGGCATTTTCCCTGTGATCTCAAGCTTTGAAAAAAGCCTCTCTGCACTTTGAATCACCGTGACTACGACTGTGAGACTGAGTGAGTTTAACACTTGTAACCCCTACAAAACAAAATAAAAAAGTTATGAAATCTGGAGGGAGTGGAGGAGGACTGCTTAGGAGGGCCGAGGGAATGGTGGCGTTGTGTTGAAAACGGTGGATGCAGCGAAGAAAAATGGTGAAAATCATGGAGGAATGGTGAAAAATGAGCCTGATGATGGTTGGTGTGTCATGAAATATAGATCGTCCGATTAGATTAAACCATGGCGATCTATGGTTGAGATTCACCGATGAAACTGTTTGGAGGACTAAATGAAATGGGAGATGAGATTATAAGAGGGTTGTCAGATCAGAATAATAGACGGCCGAGATCATTTGATGGGGTCTTTGGGAGTATAGGTGAAAAGAAACTGGAAGGGCTCGCGATGGAATTTGAACCATTAGATTAGATAAACGGATGAAGGAGATTCATCAATTGGGTCGCTGGGGAGAAAAGGCGAATGGAGAATGAGCGGAGGCGAAAATGTATCTGGACTTTTCGATTTGGATTACCGAAGACAAAGATTGAATGAAGAGGTAAATTGAGGGCATAGGTGAATATCAAACGGAGGGGGACACGATGAAATTAGGGCCGTCCAATCAGAACTTTCAACGGCTACGATCAATCTTGAGATTTCACTGTGGAGGGTGGTAAGCGGAAAACTAGAGTGGTTTTCGCACGGGGTCGAAGGTTGTGTTGGTGTCCCGTGTTTTGATAGTTTGGAAAATCAAAAGACAAGGCAACATCAGAACCAATATTTAGAGTTCCAGGATCTAGTCCTCCTATTCTCAGAGAGGGATCTCTCAAATATTTGTTTGCAAAGGTTTATCTTGTGTGCTTTGATTATGGATTTTAGACTAGTTATTAAGTGCGGGTGTTTGTTTGGTTGCATTGAGTTGATACAACAGAACATGAAAGGTCTAGGAAAGATAGATAGAAAGAGGAAATATCTGGTTCATTGGGAAATGGAGGCAAGATAAGGTCATGACAAACTCCTCAAGGGATATGGGATATCAAAGGGCAAATCTAGCTTGGCCGCGGGATTCTTTTGTTTTTGGAATGAAGTGAACATTAATAATTTGGAAAGAGAAGTTTAATTCTCAACAAATGAAACTTGAAGAACATAACTTAACAATAAAGAGATATTTGATAGATAGGGCTAACCATAAATTCTACAAACATTCTTTAAGCAAATAATGACTTCGAGACAACTTTCAAAATGAAATCTAAGATTCGGGGAACACCCTATTTCCTCAAAGATTTTATTTTAAAGGACTTAGAAAACATAAAATATTCACTGATAATTGCAGTCATAGAAGAGGGAACACCTAAATAACATATATGCTTACAACTATAAGGACCTTCAAAACAACTGTTCAAGCAATGGCAAAGGGCAAGATCAAAACTGACCTCTTTGATTAACTTAAAACAATGGTACTTCAAAGGGAGACTTCAATAACAGCTTTCAAGTGATAGCAGACAAGCAGGGAGAACCATAAATCATGCTGAAACCAACTATTTGAGCTATTAAGGAAATAAACAAGAATGAAGACTAAAGAGAGAGATTAAAGACTCTAAAATACTTCAGCAGAAGAAAACATAAAACAGTGAAGGATGACCAGGTCTAAGGTGCTTCCAGGAGTCATTTCTTAGCCTAAAACTTTCAACCTACTGTAGTAAGAAATTATGGGACATAATGATAACAGGGGAAAAACATAGAACAATTCAAAATACTTCACCAACAGCCAAGCTCATGGATCCGATGATAGAGCCTTCTCAGGAACAGACATGCAATGACATCATCAAGACATCCAAGACTTCAATTTGTTCTTCAACTTCAACAGACTTGTATATTTATTTCAGAGAGTTTCAAAGTTACAACTTGTGATAAAAAAAAAACCAACAACCAACCCTTCACTTATCTTCTGCTGTGGTATATATAGAAGGATGAGGAGGTGAGATCTAATAAAAGATCTTAATTACACTTAATACAGAATTAAATGGCTCATGGCCTTTGAGGGGTTCAATGAGGAGATTTACATACATATCCTCTGTATTAAATGGTTTCCATAATGATTTCAATCTTGGTAGGAGTTTTGTTGACCTTTGAGGCATTGTGAGGTGTCGAAGTAACTATGTAGATATTCTTTGCATTGAAGTTCCTGGCAGAAATAACTCCTCGGCTGCTTTGAGGCAAAATATCTGATCTTGATCAATAAATTCAGCTCCTGATTGAATATTTTGAGGCACAGGTGGCACTTTAGTCACTGGAAGGAATTGATTTGCCTCCATTTGTGGCGGTGGAAGATTAAACACTTTATGTTTTCCCTCAAACTGTGTTTTAGATTGGGGATTAGGCTTTTGATAACTGTCTTAGCTGTAATCCCCGCTAATTTGTCTTCAATCCTCTGTGCTGGCATATTTCTGGTCTTCTGCAACTGATACTCTTTCTCTGTGCTTCATTTGATGTTTTTAGGTTTTAGCAGGGGCAGACGGCACCAAAGGCTCATGAAACCTTTGATGAAGAACGTGAATCCATACCCCGTGGATGATTTCTCTAATGTATTCGAAAGGCGGAGGATCGTCATCCTCGTCCTACGAACTTTCTTCCTTTCAAGCGGAAAAAACATTAAACCCTGCAAAAACAAACAAATGTTACAAAATCCTGCATTTATAGGTCAATCTGCATCGGAGGGTGTGCGGGGGAAGTAGGGCCGTTGGATGGCATCATCCAACGGTCGGGATTTAATCTCAGAATGGTCGAAAGAGATGGTGGAAGGGTGATTAAATCTGAGCCATCGATTCGCGCTAAGATCAACGGTCGGGGATGGGATTGACGCCGTACAATAGCTTGGATATCGCTCGGGCACTTTGGTTAAAGGTCAGGCATGTTAGGCGAGCGATCACCGTTGGATGGGCGGTCTTAGATCGGATGGCTATCGTTAATTTCGATGGGCGTCCAGGTCTGAATTATAACACGCGGGGGGCGATGGTTGCTCGGCGGTTTTCAAATCGTACAAGGGACACGCGTTGAGCGGTGTATGGAATTTCTGGACGACGGGGAAAAACCACCACCCGCCCAAAGGTGGTGTGGAAGAAACTGGGGGTGGTTATGTGGAAACAATGGAAAAAATAGTGAAATGACGTATAAAGGGGTCAGGCGGGAGAATGCTTGGAGGACCGTTGGGTCGTGGAGCGGGGGCGCAGATCAACAGTGGAGATGCAGCGGAGGGATTTAGTGGGCAAAACCTTTATAAACAATGAAATATGACATTTTTCAGCTTTACAAAGGGGAAAGGCGTATTTTATATGAATGGCGGGGGTATCGTACAGTGGGCCCGGCGGGATCGATCGCAATCGTGGACAGTGCGATGGCGAGAAACTACGATCAGGCGGTCGCATCGCAAATATTTTCGATGCGATCAAATCACATTGCAAATATTTGTGATGGATCACACGGATGTAAACAACGAAACATGCGATTTGCGATATGCGATTGGGCGGAATGATCACTGTAGAGCTATAAACGAAGAGTCAATGAAACGCACCATAGAAAATGTGATAATGCGACATTTGCGATTGATCGCATTGCAGAGTCTTGCGATGAGAATTTTAAATAATACCATAATTTGAGATCTGCGATGCGATAAGTGCCTCCAGAGTTAGCGCTGGGTCTTAGGGTGTGGGCGTATGGAAGAAAAAGGGGGTTAAAGACTTAGCCTAAGGGCTTAAGTCCAATACTTATGAAAAATGCATTTTTAAATGATTTTCAAAGGAAATGGAAGGTTTCGGTAAGGTTAAAGAGTGAGTCTTTAACTTTATAAGAGTGATTTTCATGAAGGGGAGAAAATGAATCATTAAAACAAAGGGGATTTTATGGAGAAAAAGGGGAGCATATGAAGGTTAGTTTTGAGTGGGAGAAGGGCGAAAATGATGGTTCTTCAACAGTCTCTTCTTATGAAATTAGCATAATTTCAGAGCATGAAATGGAAATAGTAAATGAAGATTTCGGACAGAGGCATGAGGCCTTCAAGGAGTCTTCAAGAGCCAACAATTTTTAGTGATAAAATTTGTTTCTTGGAGGCTCAAAAAGTCTTAGCCACCTTTTGGTATAACAAAATATTATAGGTGGCTAACAGTGGCTCCACTTGGGGATGGTGCCTTCTTGAAGGCATCAAGAATTCAGAATTTATTTCTCTGGGAGGCTGACTTGTGCCTGATCCATTGGGCTGCCCTTCCTTTGCTGGATGATCTTGTTTGAAAACATATTTAGCAGCCATGAAAACAATGGTCCTTCATCAATACAAACTTTCTACCTACCCAATCCTACTGATCTAGCATTTTTTCTTCATTGGAGTGCACTTGGATTGGAAAACTCTATTCACAACATTTTATTCTTTTGAAAGCAGGAAATCTAATCTATTTCTACTCCTTATTTCTCCATGGACTCAGATTAAATAGTTGAGTCCATCTCATTCTCTACCTAATCTACCATCTGTTGGGATTAAACTTTCCAACAGATTTTTATTCTCTAATTTCTACAACGGATTTTTTTTTTTTTTTTTTTTAAAACAGTCAAGTCAATATTAAGCTATTTGACTTGCCATGATCCATGGCATAAAAACAAGCTGCACATGGTCATTTATTTTGCAGAAAATTAAAATCAAAATGGAAGGCTTAAGATCTGAAATTTTCCCACCATAGCCTTCTCTTTTCTTCACAACTTTGTTTTTGCTTTGCTTTTGAGTTGTCTCTTCCTTGTTCTCTGATTCAGATTTTGGGAAAATTAGAACTAGTTTTTCTCTTTTATGACTCAGAAAATAAAACAATTTGAGTCATCTCTCTTTGGAAACTATGGTTCAGATTTTGAGTTTGTTTGAACCTTCAATTTCTATCCTAATCTATCCTAATCTATCTACTGATAAGCCAAGATTAAACAGTTTGGCAAATCGAATTCATTATCCTATCAACAGAAAAATTTAAAGCTAATTAGTCAAGATTAAACAGTTTGACTAACTAGAAGTGTGTTTTTGAGGAGTGGCATTTGAGCTTGCAAACTTTCAAAATTTGTTTCTCTTTTTTGGCATGGGGCTTTGCCTTCCTTGTTTTCATTTTTTCCCTCTCTTCTTCTTTTCTTTATTTTTTGTATTTTTTGATTTTTTATAACTTTGAACACAATGGTGGATGGAATATTCATAATGGAAAAAGATAAAAAGGCTTAAAAACAACAAATGGATCAAGAGAGGTAATGTTTAAGCATCCTTCCATTGACAGGACCCCCAAACAATTTTGTTCCATCCAGTTCTTGTAAGAAAAATGCATTATTTCCAGCAACTGAATGAATAGAGTAAGGGCCAAGCCATAGGTTATAAAATTTTCCATGCTTTCCCTTTTCTTCCCTCCTTGAGTCCCACTTTAAAACTATGTCCCCGACATTAAAATTACTGGCCTTGGTTCTTCTATCAAATTGCTTTCTAATGCTGTCTTGTTTCTGCAATGCTTTGTTATACACTTTCTCTCTGGTTTGCTGAAGATGAAGGGTCTGATTTATTCTCCTGGTCATGTTATTTTCTTCATTCTGCAACTCTTGGATCAACTTCATAACTGGTACCCCAAGACTGTTAGGGAAAATTGCATATGTACCATACACAAGCTGGAAAGGTGACATACCAATAGATTTCTTCAAAGTTAATCTGTCAGCCCAAAGTGCATGGACCAGCTTTGTGTGCCAAGACTTTTTATTGTCCTCCAATAGTTTCTTGATTATGTTCACTAAGGTTTTGTTGGAAGATTCTGCAAGTCCATTACCTTGAGGGTAATAGGCTGTGGAATGCCCCAGTGTTATCTGGTATTTATGACAGAAGTCAACCATTTTCTTTGATCCAAATGTTGCTGCATTATTGGTGATAATTTTGGAAGGACAGCCAAATCTGGAGAGAATATTAGTCTCCATAAATTTTATGATAAATGAATCATTGGCCTGCCTACAAGGAATGGCTTCTATCCACTTAGTGAAATAGTTTGTGGCAGTAAGGATCCATCTATGTTGGGCAGAAGATGGTGGATGGATTTCTCCTATGAAGTCAAGTCCCCACTGTTGAAAAGGAGCTTCAACAGTGATTGGATGCAGAGGAAGGGGTAGCAGTTTTCTTTTGCCCTTGAATAGTTGGCATTTATGGCAAGTAGTGGTCATCTTGTGTACATCAGGAAAAAAAGTAGGCCAATAGAAACTAGCCCTCAAAATTTTGTTGGTTGTTGCCTTCCAATATAAATGACCTCCACACTCTCCTTCATGGAATTCCTGCTTAACCTTTTCTGCATCAAACTCAGGCAAACATTTAAGCAATATACCACTTGCATTTTTCCAATAAAGACATTTATCAATAATGCAATAGTTTACAGCTTTTAACTTTAGGAATCTTGCCTTTGTTTTCGATAAACCAGGAGGTGTATTCAGATTAAGCAAAACATAAATAATATCAACATACCAAGGAGAATTCATAAAATGGTCTTCAACAATGGGAGTTGAGAATTCTTCTTGGTTATCCAAAGCATTAATCATGTTAATATCAAGAACTTCACAATTTGATTCAGCCATTAATCTAGCTAGACCTTGGCCTTTGATGAGTTTAGTGGGTTTTATCTCTAAATCATATTCAAGGATAACAACAATCCACTTACCTCTCTTACCATCTGGGTCTTGTGTTAGAATGTCTTTAAAAACTGAGTTTGGGACAAAGGCAATAATGTGCGAGTGAAGGATGTATACCCTAAAGTCTTTCAATACTTTCACCAAAGCAAAAGCTTGTTTTTCCATAATGTTATACTTCAAAGGGGCATCCCTCAATGCCTTACTAAAGAATGCAATAGGCTGCTCTTGTCCTTGTGGGTTTTTCTGTAAAAGGACAACAGCTATGGTATGTTCTGATGCAAATGAGAAGATATAAAAATCTTTTGAAAAATCAGGGCTTATGAGAACCGGTGTTTTAGTTAATGCTTGTTTTACCAGCTCAAAGGATGTCTTTGCTTCCAAGGTCCATTTTACCCCTTGCTCCTTCTTCAACATGTTTGTGATATTCCTAAGGAGCTCAGCTAAGTTGGGGATGAACCTTCTCAAAAATTTGATCTTCCCAATGAAAGATTGCAACTCTTTGATGTTTCGAGGATGAGAGATTTGCAATATGGCCTCAATCCTCTTGGGATCAATCTTAATACCCTCCTCAGAAATAATGTGCCCAAGTTTACCTTCTTGGAGACCAAATAAAGTTTTCTTAGGGTTTAAAGATATCCCAAACTTTCTGCACTTCTCGAAAAATTTCCTCAAATGTTCTAAGTGTTCTTCATCTGTTTTTGAAAACACAGTAACATCATCAAGATAGATAATGATGAAGAAGCCCAATTCCTCCGAGAATGCTATGTCCATGGCTCTTTGAAAGGTTTCTCCAGCATTCATTAGACCAAAAGGCATTTTCACGTACATGAAGGTGCCCCAGGGTGTAGTAAAGGCTGTATTTATCTGATTGTACCCCGAATAGCCATCCAGCAAAGAAATTCTTCTAGACCCTACCACCCTCTATAGAATGTGATCCATCTTTGGTAAAGGGTAGTTGTCTTTTAATGAAGCTTTGTTTAAGTCTCTAAAGTCTATACAAAGCCTGATTTCTCCAGTTTTCTTCCTAACAGACACCAAATTAGATACCCATTCAGAATATCTAACAAGGACAATAATACCAACATCATACATTTTCATGATCTCCTTCTGAACCAACAGCAACTGGACAGGGTTTATTCTACGCAGTTTCTGTTTGAATGGTTTTTGGTTTTCTTTAAGAGGGATTTTGTTCTGTATTATTTCAGTGCTATAGGATTTAAGATCTTCGTAACTCCATGCAAAAACATCAGAAAATTCTTTGAACAGCTCTATGTATTTGATTTTAATGTGAGTTGGAAAAGTTTTGGATAGTTTGATCATTTTTGGTTTCTCTTTAATGCCTATATTGCATTCCTCCACTTCAGTCTCTACAGGTTCCAGTTTTGGCTTATTTGCCACATCGTTAAAATCAAATAACTCTTCTAAAGGGGTCAGACCCGTAGGCAACCTTTCATCTTTGGAGTGCAAAGTTTCTAACTCCTATCTTTTCGAATCTGCATTCGTTTCTATTTTACCTTCAAGTTTTCCAGATAACAGGTTTATATTAGCAAGTTCCGGAGACGGTTCTTCTTTATCCAGAAAATTTTCTTCCTTGCAGTCTGTTTCATAGTCTGAGTCCGAACCGTTTAGTTCGAAATCATTTCTGAATTGCATGAAGTCTTCTATTAGTTTGTCGTTTTCAAACACCTGCCAATATTTTTCGTTATCAGGCACGGCTAGTCTAAATTTTATCAGAGTTGTGATGTCTCTGGTTTCATACGGCGTCAGACATGTACTAGCTACAAAGGCTAAATTGTGGGCTATAATATTTTCTTTTCTTGGGACAAAAATTAATTCAGACTCATTGAAAGTTTATAAAAGGTCCACGACATCATTTCGATAGGCCCTAAGTCCTGGGTGATGAGCGTTATATTTCCCATTGACTTTCCTAATGATTAATTCCGAATCCCCGTGAATTTTAATTCTCTTGGCTCCTAACTTTTTCAACAAATGTAAGCCTAATAGAAGGGATTCGTATTCCGCTATGTTGTTGGAACACTGGAAGTTTAATTTACAGGAAATACATTCGGTGTGGTTGCTTACAGTGTTGCGAATCCAGACACCTGCACCAGCATTATTTCTAGTGCATGACCCGTCAAAATTCATACTCCATAGAGGACTATTTTTAGCTTCGTCTGTTTGGTGAATGTCCTCTACAACTACGGTGCCTTGTGATTGTTCATGATTAGCAACCCCCAATTTAATTTGTTTTATCCCTTCAGATTTGTTAGTGAATGGAGATGCGCTTTCCTGACTCTCAATGTTAAAAGGTAAGGGACGCATAGTTAGAAGCTCGAGACCTGTGTTTTTTTCACTAGATTGTACAGGTTCAGCAAATTGTTTCGGCAGTTCCGTGGTATTTACCTCCTCCTCTCTATCGGCCATTAATCCTGATAACGTGATTTTTTCACTAAGTGCTTCATCGTTAAACATGATAAAAGAATCAAGGCCTATACTTACGGAATAGAGAGGAGATTTTTGAGGTCTGTCTTGACTTGTGACCGTATATTGCATATGAGACTCCCTGTAAAGTCTTCTAGTCTGATTGAAAACAGGGATAGTCACATACGTCATGTCCATATGCATAGTCCCCTGTAACTTCGCTCCCCAAGATCTTGATAATAACATTCCATACTTTGGGGGCACATCAACCACAACAATGTCCATGAGTAAGCATTTGGCTGGGATCTAGGCTACATTAACACAGAGGTCTTTGATCAATCTTGGAAATTTTACTCTACTTGAGTCAAAGGTGTAAAGGTCTTTGTAAGGTCTGGTGATTTCTAGCCCGAGGCTCTCCATCACAGCTTTAGGCATTAAATTATGAGAAGCCCCGGAATCATGCATAGCGTTGTGCAAAATTTTTCATGAACATTTAAACTCACGTAGAAAGGAGGAACAGGTCCCTCTTGGTATCTACCTTCAATCTTTGGACCAAAAATAAGCTCGGGCTGGTCATCACTAAGATTGACTATATCTCCATTTTCCTCTATATTTAAAGCCTTCAAAATTTGAGTTCTATATACGTGTTGGGCAGCTAACTCAGTTAAGGGAACAGAGATTTTAATCTTGGAAATTTCCTATTCCAGGCTGAAAGGAATTTGATTCTTTGAAGTGCTGGTTTCAGCCTTGTTAGCTGTCACTTTATCAGCAACAACAACTTGCTGATTTGTTTTATTTACACTTGACATAACGGTTGTAATAGGAGTACTAGCTGAAGTGTTAGTACTGCTAGAGTCTGCACTCTGTTTTTCAGTGTTTTGAGTGCCTTTCTCTTTACCTTTATCAAAATTTACGGCCACCATTTTTTCCTTGTGTTTGACAGTTTTAGGCTTGGTTGACGTGCTGTTTTGTGAAGATTTTTCAGAGGTTTTGGTGTTGGGGGCTTGTTGATTAGTCTTGCTTCTAAGGTCATATTCCCTTTGAGTTTCTATGATGACATTTTCCATGTCTTGATAATGATTTTCATCATCATCTCTTTTGTCATCATACGGTGTATATAGACCTTGTTTTTTATCATAATGAATCTCAAAATCATCATCATCGACCTCCAGCATGTTGATAGCACCTTCCTCTATTATTTCGTCTGTTTCCTCAACCTCACTTATATAGTTCTGATGAAAGGGAGGAGTGATCTGTTGATCATCTTCCCTAGGTCTGTTTGGAGGTTGGTTCCTTCTAACATTCTGATTCTGGTTTTGGTTTCTGTTTTGAGGAGCGGTTTGATTTTGACTTGCTTGTGCTCTTTTAATTATGCTCATCTCTTTCATCATCTTTTCCATCATCCTTTCCATCTTTGAGTTGGAAGTAGAAGGTGTGGACTCCTCTCTAAAAGATACTCTCTTCTCGCTCTTCATTCTTGCTCTTTTCTCCATCAAGTTCACTTCCACAGAAAGAGCACCCCTTTGCATGTCTTCAAGAGTTGAAAAATCTCTCTCTGTCAATGAATAGGTCATGTCAGCGTCAAAACCTTCGGGAAATTTTTTTAAAGCTGAACCTTGTGGAGGTTTTAGTTCTGGGGAAAGTGCGTTGTATACACTGTTGAATCTGGTGCAATAGGCTTGCACACTTTCCCCTGGGTTCCTATGGAGATTGTTGTAATCAGCAAGAACTTGGAGAGGGTTCTTCCTTACTTCCCACTTGTTTAAGAATGTTTGATGGAAGCCTTGGAGATCATTTATACTATGGGGGGCTAAGCCTTTAAACCATTTTCTTACTTCTCCCCATAAGCTTTGAGAAAATAATCTGAGCTTGACAGAATCATCATCAATTTCGTTTCTGTCAAAGTAGTCATTCATATTATCCACATGTTGTGATGTAGTTGTAGCACTGCTAGCATCATACAATGGGATTTTGGACTGATAGTCCTGTGGAAGGTTGACTAATGGTGCAGGAAGGACTAAGGGAGCATACCATGCAACCATGGTAGGAGGTGGAGGTGGATTCACAAGAGGTGGATTAACAAAAGGGAAAGTGGGCTGAGGTGTGGTGGTTTGAACAGTGGATGTAGGATGAGTAGAAGTGGATGGATCAGGAGTAGACTGCTGAGCTGATCTTGGATGAGAGACACCTAGGTTGTGAAGGAAATGTAAATTAGGAGGTGTTGTTTCTCTACTACCAGGATGTTTACTTGTCTCCGGGGATGAAAGTGAAGACTCAGAGTCTAGCTGTATTATATCATCAAATGACCTAGTTCTGAATGGATTTACTAAGTCAACTTGTGATTGTTGTAGAGCCGAAATATTTTCAGGGACTGAATTAGCTCTCACGGGTGATCTGAAAACAGTTGATAATTTAACCTTAGGAGACTTCCAAAGGATACTTTCTGGGTCATCAACTATCTCAGGTGGATTAGGGTCAGGATGGGCTCTACTGTGAATCTCTCTAGAAGCCACTATGCTGTGTTTTTAGACCCGAATAAACAAGACAAGTTCAACCAGATATGACAATCTTTAAGAGGTTAACTAATCTGTTTACGCAAATTTAATCCTACAATCCTCTAACTGAGTTTGAATGATATTATAATGATAAGGGTTCTTCCCAGTGGAGTCTTAAGGTCTGTTCAGGATTGTGGAGTCGCCAGGTGGAAAGTTTAGAATGTTTCCTAAGAGATGCACTGTCCACCACCGTGCTTGCGAAACATTCCTTTTCAAGGATATCCCACAACACAACCAACTCTAACCAGAGATTGACTGGGAGGGCATTCACCAGATATGTCACCTCTAAGAGAGGATGAGATCCGGAGGCTACCTGGCCCTCTCCAGACTCTGTCTAGGAGTATAGGGTAAAACACAATCAAAAGGTAAATGATATGTAGGAGTAAGTGTTTTACTACCAATTTGACATGTTTTTGGTATTTTCTGAGTTATTTTTTATTTGTGGTTCCTAAGAATAAGCTACCTTTGCTTCAAAACTTAGCTACGGTTGTGAGACAAAGACATTCTACTCTTATGGCTAAGCTAGCTGATTTTCCAAGGTTAGATAAAGTCTTAAGAGAATCCTAGGATTGACCTAGATTGTCACTGATTCAAACAAGTTTCATCATAAGTACCAGTCTTGGTAGTGCTTGGAGATGCTGCTTTTTACTCACCAGATTTTATAAGATTAAGGGAAGGGTGTCCCCAGCGGAGTCGCCAGAAATGTTGGGTGGCTCCAACTGGTTAATAAAGCTGATGCTCTATGAACCAAATCTGTAATATCGTATGGTTAGCTTTGAATGAAAATGATTCGGGGTTCCCCAGCGGAGTCGCCAGAAATGTTGGGGTTCTGTAATTTATTAGCAAGATTGGCAGAGTCCAATTACAGAAACAACATCGTTTCAACCAACTTTGGGATTCTAGGATCTAGCCCTCCTGAATCCAGAGAGGGATCTCTCCAATATGTACAAAGATGGATTTGTCTTTGAAGTTTGGGGTTATGGTATTAGGCTAGTTATGAAGGCCAAGGGTTTGTTTGTTTTTTGGATGGTTGAGCATGATTACTGTTTGAGGTGAAAAGTCCTGAATGCAAAGAGTTTCAAAGGTGAGAAGTTGCAAGAGGGAAGAACATCTATGGCTAAAAGATAGATATAACGCTAGTTTTTAGTCCATTGGGCTATGGAGTCATAACATGGCTTTAATTGAACAACATCAAGAGTGATCCAAGGGGCAAGTCATCTATACCACAAGATTATTGAGATTAGAGTGATGGGATGGAAACAATAAAGTGTTGGAGGGGTGGAAACTGATAATAATTTCTCAGAGGATTTATAGTCAGTCCAAACAAGAAAAGCCTCTTAAGTAACTGTTTAAAACCAACCAAGGACAGGGCTAACCATAAAATTCTTGGGCAAGTTCTATTAAAGCGGCTTAATTGACAAACAATCTAGTAATCCACATAATTACCTTCAGAAAGTATGAAAACACATAAGAGAAACAAAGTGTGACTTAAGATCAGATAAAGTACTTTTAAACCTAGTCTTCTTTCAGTCAACACCAAGGGAAACTTTCAGAATCTGCCTTTGGAGAAAAGAATCTAGGAATCAGGGCAAACCATATCTTCTCTAGTCTAACTTTAATAGCAAATAATGGAAATCACATTCAAGAACAATGTTTATGTAAACAAAAGGACGAGGGAACGCCAACATTCCTAATAGTTTAAACAGTATTGAATCATTCTTAAATAAACAAACTTGAGGAAAACATTAAGATAAAGATTTCTCAGCCAGAGAAGGTTACTGATATACAGTAGATCCTAACCCTATTTAAATTGTTCTTTACAGAGGAATATGAACAATATGTTATACATAGAGGGAAAACAATAACAAAGAGAGATGCACTTCACCAATGACATAGACCAGGATCCCAAGAAATAGCTTTTATATTGATGTCAAACCGGTTACAGTCTTCAAGTCCAATGTTTCAGTTTAGCAATCATCTTCACTATTCAGCCTAACTAACCTATCACAAGCAGAGCTCCAAGGGCCAGTGAACACTATTTACAATTAGGATTTTAGGCTCAAATGTATTTCAAAGCTCTATAAGCAACTCAACCAACAATTTCTCATCTTCTACTGAGGTATTTATAGAATACTGAGGGGAAAAGATATGAGGTAAGATCTTTTAAGACAATAAATACAGATTCAAGACTTCTCGGCCCTTGGAGGAGCTCGATGGAGAAGTTTACAGGTGAATCACTGTATTAACTGTTTTACATTTATGAATCAAGCTCGATGGGAGCTTTATTTGACTTTGAGGCTCCGTGTACGTTTGGAGTAACTTCTGCAGATAGTTCTGCATTTATTTCCTTGCAGAAGTAACTCCCTAGTTGTGCTGGAGGCGAATATCTGATTTTCTTCAATAACTTTGGCCTCTGCTTTGAAAGGTTTGAGGCAACAGGTGGCTCTGTGGTAGCTGAGGAATCAATTTGCCTCAAGATGTGGCGATGGAGGCTTTCTGTCTGATAAAACACTTTAGGTTTTCATTAAAATGTGTTTTGGGTCGGGGATTAGGATTTTGATGACTGTCTTAGCCGTAATCCCTGTAATATTGTCTTCAATATTCATCTGCTATGCTTTAAAAATTGATACTCTTTAACTGTTATTTTGAATAAAACAGTGTATTTTCAATGTGCAGGGCTGCACAGGGCTCTTTATGCTATCAACGCTCATGAAACATTGATAAATCATTTAAATTTAACTATGTGAATGGTTCTCTGTAATAGCTCGAAGGCACAAGAAACGTCTTTCTCAACCCTCGGCTCTCCTTCATTATATAATGGGAAACCAAAAACACCTGCAAAACACAAAAACAATTAAGAAATCCTGTGTTTTTAGGTTAAAACTGCTTCAGAAGGCGTGAAATATTGGGACAGTTGGATGGTTGCATCCAACGGTGGAGATTTTATACAGAGGAGGTTAATAGGGATCGCAAAATCGTATCGCAAATATTTGCGATGAGTGATCATGGGTTTCACGAAAAATGCGATTTACGATTTGCGATGGAGGGGGGAATATGCGATGGGCGGATTATGCGACGGAGAGAAACTGCGATCGGGCGGTCACATCGCAAATATTTGCGACGCGATCGAATCGCATCGCAAATATCCGCGATGGATCAAACGGACGTAAACAACGAAATGCGAAATTGCGATTACGCAATTTTCGATCGAGCGGAACGATCACATTGCAAGTTTTTGCAATGGGTCAATTGAACAAACCATGGAAAATGCGATAATGCGAGATTGCGATTTTCGATAAGCAGTGGACCATATATTATATGATATGAACTTTATAATAAAGTTTATATAATAACGTATGGCGGGGTATGAGAAAGGGGAAGTGGTTATAAGGGTAGGGCTTTATAACATAAAGTCTTTATTATAAATTCCTGTGGGTTATTTGAGGGGTTTCGGTAAAGCTAAAGAATGAGTCTTCAACCTTAATAAGAGTGATTTTCATGAAGGGGAGAAAATGAATCATGAAAACAAAGGGGATTTTACATAGAAAAAGGGGAGAATATGAAGGTTAGTATTGAGTGGGAGAAGGGAAAAAATGATGGTTCTTCAGCAGTCTCTTCTTATGAAATTAGCAGAATTTCAGAGCATGAAATGGAAATAGTAAATGAAGATTTCGGACAAAGGCATGAGGCCTTCAGGGAGTCTTCCAAAGAGCCGACAATTTTTAGTGATAAAATTTGTTCCTTGGAGGCTCAAAAAGTCATAGCCACCTTTTGGTATAACAAATCATACAGGTGGTTACGACAAATAGATGACCAAGCTCAACGGTCATTTGATGCTTTAAAACATGCACTTGTTTCATCCCCACTCCTTAGTGCCCCCGATTACTCACGCGACTTTCTCCTCTATCTGGCAGCATCACCATCCTCACTTGGAATGGTTTTGGTTCAAGTACACGATGACGACAGCGAACATGTGATTTACTATTTATCAAAAGGTCTCATCGGACCTGAATTACGTTATTCACATGTGGAGAAACTCTCTCTGGCGGTAGTTTTCGCCGTCACCCGGCTCCGACATTATATATTGCTGTGACAGACTACGGTGATTGCTTTGGAGAATCCCATGCGACATATCTTGTCTAGACAAATTATTGGAGGGAAATATTCCAAATGGATCGTCATCCTCCAACAATTTTATTTGGTGTTCATGGCTGCCAAAGCAAAGAAATCCCTTGTCTTTGCCGAATTACTATCGGACCTTCCCAAAATCGACCCGGCAGAGGTAGCTCATGATCCATTCCCTGATGAATCTGTCTACTTGGTCGACTCTTCGGACCCATGGTATGGAGACATCTTAGTCTACCTACAAACTCAACGCTTCCGCCCAGCTCTCACGTCTGACGACCGTCGTCGTATCCGCCACCAAGCAAAGCACTACCTCGTGCTAAACGATACACTATATCGTCGTGGTGTTGATACTATTCTCCGACGTTGTCTCACTATCGATGAAGCAGAACGCGTTTTGAATGACTGCCACGCGGGGGCATGTGGTGGCCATCTTTCGGGCATAGCTACTGCCCAAAAAATCTTGCGCGCCGGTTACTGGTGGTCCACTCTGTTTAAAGATTGCATTGCAGCAGTCTAGAAGTGCCATCCATGTCAAATTTTCACAAAGAAAATGCGCGCACATCCTACCCCCCTTCACCCGGTTATCTCCGTCGGTCCTTTCGCTAAATGGGGAATTGACTTCGTCACCTCCAATCCTGCTTCGGAAAACAGACACAACTACATAGTGGTTGCTGTCGATTATTTTACGAAATGGGCGGAAGCCCTTCCCACTTTTAAGGCCGATGGCGAAACCGCTGCTCTCTTCCTGTTTAATCAGGTAATCTGTCGGTTCGGCGTACCCCTATCGATTGTCACCGATCATGGATCTCATTTTCAGAATCATATGATGACCGAATTAACATCCATGCTAGGTTTCCGACAAGATCAATCTTTGTCTTATTATCCTCAAGCGAATGGTCAAGTAGAAGCCGTAAATGGCGTCCTCAAAACCATGATTCGTCGATTGGTCGGAAACCATAAAACCACATGGCATCGGAAGTTGTATTCCGCGTTATGGGCATACCGAACGTCAATCAAACTGCCACAGGCTTCATGCCATTTCAACTTGCACTCGGCCTGGAGGCAGTACTTCCAATCGAGGGTGAAATTCCATCACTCAAACTCGCTGTTGAATTCCTGCCTGACACCACCGCCACAGAAGAGCACTTGCTCTCGCTCGATCATTTGGACGAGACTCGTTGAGATGCTACACTAGCACTCAAAGCTCACTAGCGCCGAGTCAAAGCTCAATACGACAAATCTGTCAAGCCTCGTTCTTTCCAAGAGGGTGATCTCGTTCTACTCTATGATCAGAAACATGACCTCTTGGGGGCAGGAACACTCCAACCATTATGGCTTGGTCCTTATATCGTCACTAAAGTCCTCTCAAAAGGGGCTTACGAACTTTAGGACTGTAATGGAATTCCGCTCGAGGAGCCCCGAAACAGGCTCTATCTAAAGAAGTATTTTGCCTAGTTTCGCACTAGGCATATGCTTTGTAATTTTATGTATATAAGTTTTTCCTATTGTTTTGATATCTCTGGATATTTTTTTGGTTTTTTAGGTGTTTCTCATCTACAATATTTTTCCTTCACACAGATGCCGTCATCCTCCTTATCATACGTCGGATACACGGACGGTGCTAGTCATCACACTAGGCATATTGTTTCAGCTGCTTGGGTTTTCTACACTCTTGAGTTGGAACTTCTTGGTTCTGGGGGAATTTTCCTAGGTAACGCCACCAATAACGTTGCTGAGTACATGTCAGTGATCCAACTCCTTACGGAGGCTGCATCTCACGACATCTCCAATTTAGTGGTCAGGTTAGATTCCCAACGCGTCATTATGCAGTTAAACAATCATTACTGTGTCCGTCATCCAGTATTGTTACGTTATTTTTTAAGGGTACGACTTTTAGAACGTCAATTTCAAACAATCACATTTGAGCACGTTCCTAGAGAATTTAATGCATTAGCCGATTCTTTGGAAAACTATGTGTTAGATTGGCATTTGTCACATTTGTTATAAAATATTTACACATGAGTATATATATTTTTTATCCCATAGAAAATACATAAAAAATTAAAAAACACAAAATCACCAAAAAATATGTATATATATATATGTCGTGTCCAGTACAATAGTTACATCAAAAAATCTTCCAAAACTTGGGTGTTTTTACAAAAAAATTGGCTATACTAAAGCCACGCTATGATACTTATACATCTGCTCCACCAGCTAACCCTGATGCTCAAAATAACATACAACTGCTCTGGCTATCCTCCTCAGAGGCACCAAGTATCTCTCTGGTACACCTATGGTATGCCGCTGCAAACGAACTGGAACCTTCCGCATAGGAAGAGGTGGTATACCCATACTCAAACCCTCCAAGTTTCTGGAGAGTTCATGCAAAATCTGGGTATCATCATCCCCGGCAGCGTTCGCATCCTCAGCTGGTGTGCCAGCCCCAGGTAGCTGTAGTCCTTGCTGTGCATAACGAGGGGCCCCAACTGGGCGGACAGGTGCCACATCTGTGTCAAGCAAGCAAGCTTCATGTCAAAACATATTTTTCACCCTATTTAAACAAAAAAATTGCATAAACATTCAAAAGCCAAAAAACAAAGTACTTCCTAAAAAGTACACTGATCATTTCTTTCTTACCATTGAGCCCCCACTGGGTGCTAGGGGGCAACACTAACTCCAGATCGCCGATGAAGTTCATCCCTGCATAGGGATAATCCTCAATCATAATGATTTGGGACTTCAGCCAATCAAAAAAACCCATCATCAAAGCAGTGACGGACTGGACCCTCTCCAGTCTGCGGAATCAAATTAGCTGCCCATCGAGCCTGTCTCGGCTCGCGTGGGCCTAATGGCGCTGTAATGATCCTGGGTCTCATCAATGGTACCCGCTCCAGTAGGAAAGAAACGATCAATGTGCCGTACCCAAACTCTCTTTGGGTACAGGTCTTGCATGCTGTGAGCTCTGCTCGGACCCGGCGGACAACTTCATCACACCAGTCAAAAACCTGAGGCTGCATACAATCCAAGGCTAGTAGCATTTGGGCCTTGGTGGCCACATGCTGACTCTTGGCTCCTGCCAGTGAACAATCATCCACAATATAGACCTCAGTGGTCTCAAATCCACCCGTGCAATAGGCACCCGGTTGCTCCCTGCCTCTGTGTTGCGTATGCAATGAGTCAAAATAAGATCAGCAATGGAACACAGATCCGCTCTGGACCCCGTCAAATTGGGCCTCGGTCCACAACATGATAAGCCGGTCAAAAAGTAAACATCGTCCTTCTCAATTGAGAGCTCATTGCCCCCAATCCGAAAGACATGGTGACGCTCGTCCCATTGCTGAATCAACCACCTCAGGAGGTCCTCTTGACCCCTCAACAATTCTAAACGTGCATATTTTAGCAAATTGCATCTGCGGAGAGCCATAAAACTTGCAGCATCAGTAATCATATCTCTTTCTTCCCATTCTTGTTCTCTCTCTCGCCAGATACTCATGGTTAACAGCTGAATACCTGCCAATACAACATTTTCAACCGATTAGAAATTGTCTGGAACAATTCAAAATGCTTATAAATGAGTTCTTAAAATATGCTCTGCGCCTAACGAGGGATATAGAGAAAAACAACGTGTGCTAACGCGCCCTTACTTCACGGGAAGTGCGCTTAACGCAGGTCCAACACTGTTGGCCTGCGTTAGCCGCTAATATTTTTTAGGGTCTACCAAATTTCCCATTTTGAACTAGCAAAACTTCACAAAAACACAATAAAATGATAGCAGGAGGTTCCAGCTCTTACCTGGATCTCGCAGGAAGAAGAACCGTTGCCCGAATTGACTGGAATCGCCAGCTGAAGTTTTCACCCTTTTTCACCCCAGAGCTCCTTCACAGCATTCAAAACAGTGAAAATGAAAGTCTTCTGACCTTATTATAGCCATTTCTGGGGCATGAATCTCTTAGCTAGTTGGAAAAAAGTCGTGAATTCTTGTTGCATATGTGTCACAACTATTTGAGGTTAGTTACTAATGTTCTGATGAGTGATCAAGATCTATATGCAGACATAACCATGTTTTGACCCTGATTCCGAGCATTATTTTTACGGTATTTTTCTTGCACGTTAATCCGAAAAACCTCGAGTTCTCTTCTTCGGACTCGTTAAACTTATACGAAGTCGATTTCGAAAGTTCTTTTTATGGTCTTTTTCTTTCTCGTTAATCCAAAAAACATGGAGTTCTCTTCTTCAGACTCGTTAAAACTGATATGAAGAAGCACTGAGCTTTATTTTTAGGGACTTTTTTTCTAGTTCATAAAACTGAAAAAACCTCGAGTTTCCTTTGCCGGGCTCGTTAAACTACCACGACAGCGAGTAAGGAGCCATTCTTTTTCCTCTTTTTCAAAGCTCTTTAAACATAAAAAGTGACCGAGTGTTCTCCGCGTGACTCGTTAAAATTTCACGGAGAGCATCGAGTTTTTCTTTGTTTGACTCGTCAAAGATTTCACAAAGAATACTGAGTTTACTTCGTCTCCTCGTACTCATAAAAAATGAGGTAGACGTCCATCGAACATAGATTTCTCACTTTTCTGGCTTCGATGGACTAACTCACGGAAAATGAACTGTTTCGGGCTTACTATTCTCCCTTTGTCGTGCCCGGTTATCAAGACATGACAAAGGTACCCCATGGAGTTGTCTTTTACGACATTTTTCAGACTCTCTAAACATGAAAAATTCACCGAGTTTACTCGTCTCGACTCGTTAAACCTAATCAGACGGAGAATGGAGTTGTCTTTTACAACATTTTTCAGACTCTCTAAATATGAAAAATTCACCGAGTTTACTCGTCTGGACTTGTTAAACCTAATCAGATAGGGAAATTTTTTGACAAAATGGATACTAACTCTGTTACATTTCAGAAAGGTCGATTTGGCAGAAAAATCTTGAACATGGCACTTCCCAAAAAAATCTTTCGCAGTTAGCTAAACCCTACCATATATGAGTATTAGCCTTCATCTCCCAATGTTCCTACACTGGTAAAATCCTAATAAACTCTTTGGTGTTCATTAAGCCTCAGCTGCCTAGTACCCTGTTACAGTGCCTTCTATTGTTCAAGCAGATCTCGCTATCTACTGCTGCTCTTATCAACCAAACCGCTCATTATGCCAGAAATTATTTGTCGTCAGTTATCCCCATTTCCTCTCCATTATTTCCATCAAAACAAAATCATTTGGTTTCCGTTTCATGTTGACTGATTTAGGATGCCTCAGTACCTACCTTTCAACATATCTCTTCCTATCGACTCCAACATCTTATCTAGGAAGTTGATACAGAAACCCATCAGTACCTAGATACTTGCAGAAATCAGTGGCAGGTAATCTTGTGTTTGATTAGGAGTCTTTATCATTGGCTCCTGATCTAATGATTCTATGAGTGTTCGACTTCAAATCTTTTTATTCACACTCGCTAGATTGTACTATGCATCTTAGGGACCATCATCATTATCGGTGGCCACCTTCGCGTCTGTTAACAGTTTTCATTATCGACTAGTAATCAAACAATTTCTCACATGTTCGACGACAACTCCTTCATTCACATGTTGATAAATATGATGTTTAAGTGAAGTGGCGGTCAAGACCTTGGGGAAAAGGTTACATCATTACAGCTATGTTCCCTTCCCCAAGTTGCAATATTGTTTATGGAGACAACTTTTTCAGCCTGATCCTATTATGACAGACACTTCCACATTATGTTTATCGGTGGACAGATTCTTCATATCTCTGTACTAGAGAAATCATCTTGATGAGCTACTGAGCATGGGAATGCCCGACTCAAGACAGATACTATATTTCTGACATATGTTGTTGTTTCGGGTTTTCCTCAGTCCTTCAATCTCTTTATCTCTACTACACACATTATAAAGTATTTCAGCCATCATCTTTGTCTCTAACCTCACACTTTAGGGGGCATCTGTTATAGTTCAAATAACCTCCTCATCAGCTCAGAGGAGAAGATAAATATGGAAGGAATACAGAGACCTAAACTAAACCTACTTCTGCCAAGGTAACACACCCCTATAATAGCTAGAGAGTGTTATAACACACCTGATCAATGAAAAGGTCGCGTTAGTGACTAGGAAAACGCTCTGTTTAGACTAGAGGGCAACGTTACCCATGTTTTGAGTTTCAAACAGGAAAAAACCATGGAGAATTATATGAAATTCCAACTTTTCTCATAAGAGAGTCAATCCAAAATAGAAACTGCAAAGCACTAATCTCTTATTGGGCCTTGCCAAAAACAACTGAACACGCAAAGAGGGCAAAATAATGGGAAGTTGAGGAAACATCTTGGTTTTTTCTATTTAGAACTGGTGGAAGGAGAAAGGCAATGATTTCTCTCTCCATCTCCTATAAAATGGAGATGTAGGCTCTTGGTTCAAGGTCTAAGGTTTATCAAGGTTTTTTGAATACATGTGAAGCAGAGCATTATTGTTGTAGTGTGAAGGTCAAAGATCAAAGAGGTTCATTGAGAACTTGTTGATCAAGACATCACCACATTGAGAGATAGAGAGATTGGAAGGCTGAGGAAGGCTTGGTACAACCGAAGGTTGTAATCCTCCTTTTTATAAATCAATAGAACTATATCTATTTTGTCCATTCCATGCATTGATATTGTTATTGTTCTTCAATTACTTATATAACATGAGATGAATGGCTTAGATGTGCATTGTTTAATTTTTATCATATATTAAATTAATTTATAGGAAATGTATGTTGTGGTAGAGATTACACGGGTGCTTTGATTGATCACAGGGTCGAGATTTGGAGCTGGTGAAGGAGGATCCCTGCTTCGCTGCTTAACACTCTCCAAAATAATTCAAGATCATAAAAGAGGTAATCTTCCATCTTATTCCATCAAGTTGTTTAAGTTGATATGAACATGTATGTATCTTCTTTGTGAACTATACAGCTAATCTTACTGTCTGCCTCGGGCACTGGAAAGCCCTGAGAGGGATATTATAGAACCAACAAACCAAGCATTTTACCCTATAGCAATTGTAGATCACATATGTAGAAAATAATATAACGATGGTAAATCTTGAGGACGGTAAAAGGCCTAGTACGAATTCTAGTAAGAGTTTTGTACTTCTTATGGTTAAGCCCAAGGTTGATGTGAATCATGAGTCATTTGAAAATTGTGATTCCAAGCTTAAATCAGATTTATATGATGTAGTTGATGCACATCATGAGATGTTTCAGGAACCAACAGGTTTGCCTCCTAAAAGGGAGATTCAACATGAAATCCAGTTACAACAAGATTGTCCTCTTCCTAACATAGGCATGTACCGCATGTCTATCATGGATAATGTTGAAATAAAGAGGCAAATTAAGGACTTGTTGGACAAAGGTTTCATAAGACCAAGAACTTCGCCATGTGGGTCACCGATAGTGTTGATTCCAAAGAAAGATGGAACTTGGCGCATGTGTGTGGACTTCGGGGCATTGTACAAGATAACAGTAAAGAATCTTTACCCACTCCCAAGGATAGATGATTTGTTAGATCAACTGAAAGATGTTAAATATTTCACTAAGTTAGACTTACGTAGTGGTTATCATCAAGTTAGAATTGCAGAAAGTGACATTTGGAAGACAACATTTAAAACCAAACAGGGACTCTTTGAGTGGCTTGTTATGCCGTTTGGTTTATGCAATGCACCTGCAACTTTCATGCAGGTAATGGATGATGTCTTACGTCCTTTTCTTGATGATTTCATTATTGTCTACTTAGATGACATCTTAATTTTTAGCAAGACTAGAGAAGAGCATGTCACACATGTTAAGAAAGTACTTGATGTTTTGAAGAAAAATCAGTTATTTCTTGAAATGTCAAAGTGTGAATTTGGAAAGACTTCTTTGGTTTATTTGGGACACATAGTAGGAGGAGGCACTTTGAGAATTGATCCTTCCAAAGTAGAAGCCATTGTGAATTGGCCTACTCCCAAATCCATTACAGAGGTAAGAAGTTTTTTGGGTGTAGCTCAGTATTGGAGGAAGTTTATTTCTAACTTCTCTGCCATAGCAGCTCCTATGCATGCAGTGACAAGTGTGAAGCGCACTTTCCAATGGGGAGGCAAGCAACATAAATATTTCGATTCTTTGAAAGATAAAATAAGTTTAGCTCCAGTCCTTGCATTACCAGACTTGAGACAACTATTTGAGATTCAGACCGATGCTAGTGATTACGCCATGGGTGCAGTTCTCTTACATCATGGTAAGCCTATTGCATTTCATTCTGAGACATTTAATGGTGTTGTTGTGAATTATAATACATATGATAAGGAGTTGTATGCATTGGTACAAAGTGTCAAAAAGTGGAAACACTATTTGATGGGAAAAGAAACAGTTGTTCATACCAACCATCAGCCTTTACAGTACTTGCAGTCGCAAAGTAAATTGCAGCAGTCACGACATTTCAGATGGATGGGTTTCCTACAACAATTTCACTTGGTAATAAGGTACAAGAAAGGTATTTACAATAAAGTTGCTGATATTATTTCAAGGCCTATTATTAGTGCTACTACTTTACTTAAGAATGATTCTATTGTACATGAGAGCTACATAGAACAATATGCATCAGATGTTGATTTTAAGGATGTGTATGCTAACTTGAGTGAAGGGAATCATGTTGAGGAGAATGATTATCATTTGCATAATAATTTGTTGTTTCATATGGGAAAGTTATGTATACCACAGGGGGAGATACTAAGCATCATGAGAGAGGCTCATTCTTCTCTCATAGCTGGACATTTTGGGGTAAGAAAAACGGTGGCACATTTACAGAGGTATTGTTATTGGCCTCGCATGGTAGATAGTGTTTCACATTTCATTAGAGGTTGTTCATTATGTGCTACAAGCAAGCCTAGAAATAGGAAGCTTGGTTTATATACGCCATTTCGGGTACCTTCTAGACCATGGGAAAGTGTTTCTATGGATTTTGTTGGAGGGCTACCATTATCTAGGAAGCAGCATGATTATCTTTATGTTGTAGTTGATCGTTTCAACAATATGTGTATTCTTATGCCATGTAAGAAATCTATAACTGCTGAACAAACTGCTGATTTATATTTTCAACATGTATGGGTTCATTATGGCTTGCCTACTTCTATTGTTAGTGACAGGGATTCCAAATTTGTTGGGAATTTTTGGTCCAATTTATGGAAGATGATGGACACCAAGTTGAAGAAGAGTACTGCTTTCCATCCACAAACAGATGACCAAATAGAGGTAGTGAACAAAACCATTGTACATATTTTGAGAGGTTATTGCAGCAAGCATCCCAAGCTTTGGGATGAGCACTTGCATTACATTCAACATGCTTACAACCGGGCCAAGCACTCTTCTACAAATACTTCACCTTTTGAAGCTTGTTTTGGGTATTTGCCTAAGTCACCTTTAGATTTCATTCTTGAGAAGGATGTTGCCATTGATGGGCATAGTGACATTGAAAAAGCTCACATGTTCATTGAAATAATTAAGCTTATACATCAGCAGGTTCAAGAACAACTTGAAAAAAGTCAAGGCAAGTACAAGGAGAGGCATGACAAACACAGAGTTGATCATAAGTTTCAAGAAGGAGATGAGGTATGGCTGCATATTAGTAAGGAAAGAATGCAAGGAGAAGGTAAAAAGTTGAAGCCTATTCGTTATGGTCCATTCAAGATCCTTAAACAAGTTGGAAATAATGCTTTTCAACTAGATTTGCCTTCATATATGCAAATGTATTCCATTGTGAATGTGGAAAATTTACGTTTGTATGAGCCTCCTTTGATTTCTAATCAAGGGAGTGACATTCAGATGCCATCAATAGAAGATTTCTCGCCATAATATTTGGATGAGCTTAAAGAGGATACTATCCTTGATAGGAGGACACACACTTCTAAGAGGGGAAGTGTCGATTATCTTCGAATTGGTCTTAAAGGCAGCAAAATGAGTAAGGAAAAATGGATGGAGGTGGAAAATGTGAGGGGGCTGTACCCTCATTTTCTAAATAGGTAATTGAAGGCTTTTCAGGTCCAAAAGCTTCCCAATGGGGAGGTGTGATAAGGAGATCATGTCCAAGTTAAGAAATTTTCTCAAAAATGAAAGTGCCCAGAAGAGGTTGCAATCTAAACGAATGGAAAGGTCTCGTCGCTACGATTCTGGTGCCATGAACGGTTCTCAAAACCAATGTAGTATGCAGAAGTTATTGAGGTTTGAAATTGTCCAGTAAACTCCAAAAAAGGACCTTTGACTCAGTTTGACTTATGAAATTTTATAAATCTATATATAAGGAAAGTTAATTTTTTATTATGTTGTTGAAGGCCTAATGAGGGTGCCATGTGGCTCGCCCATAGGTCGCCATGTGGCCCTGTGACGAGGGTTGAAAAGTCATGTGCAAATTTTATAGGTTCATGGGATTTGAAACCTATGACCCAGCAGCCTCAGTGTGAGGAACCCGACTGCCTTCTTCGTGGCATTCTCAGGAATGAGTCGCAGAACATGAATTCGTGCTCGACTTTGGAATGGGTGGAAAGATGGTTGGACTAGCCCCCAAGTTTAAGCCCCGTCGCAACATGACCAAGTCGGAACCATGGCGTAAAACTTTTGAACCTAGTGCTGTTGTTAAGGGCTAGTCCTCGCAGCTAGCCCCCGACTCCATATGACCCAGCCATTGAACCAATAGCTTAAGCCCGCTTCGTGGAAACGAAAACTAATTAAACCGTTAAACAAATTAATGTGACCACCTTCAAGCATTTAATGTGGCGGTTAAGCGGATAAGCCCGCGGTTTCGCAGGCAGATTGGGCGGAGGTCCATGTGACCCCATCAGCCCAATATTTATTATAACTGCTAGTGGTTCAGCCATTCTGGAGTGGGTCCGATAATTTCGGGCGTTTGGCCAAAATTAGCGCTGCTAACTGGAGTTCCTCCAGTTTTGGAGGAGGATTTTGGGGGACACTGGGCAAAAATTTGTTTTTGCCATAACTTCTTCATTTTTTGACCAAACAAGGTGCAAAAATAGTCAATTCTTTGGGTTTCTTGAGAATTATGAGCAGTTTGGAATAGGTTTCAGGTCGAACAGAGGTGATCTACAACAGCTTTTTCTTCGAGGAATATGAAGGAGCCATCAGGGCCATTATGGAGAAGGCAGTGTATTGGGCTATATTTCACTGTTTAGTGTGAATGAAAAGCCATTTATAGTTATTTTCTATCTTCTGAAGCTAAATTTAGAGCTGGTTTTTCCTATTGAGATATATTTTTACTTATATAACCATTTTGAGTAAATTAATACAGCAAGGACATGCCATTGGGGAGCCTTGGATAGGCAGATGTAGCCCAGGAGGGGTGAACTGCCTCAACAATTTGTTGTGTTATGTGCTAGTGAATTTTACTTGTTGTTCATTTCTATTGTATAAGTTAAACAATAAAATTACTTAACTAATCCTCACACTGAAAACTCAAATACATAACCAAAACTACTTTGTTTAACCTGCAATTCATGGAGAATACTTTTCACACTTAATTATATCAGTTTGGATACTTTGCATAGCGTTACAAATATTTCCATCAAATTATTCATTCATGTATTTGGTGAACACATGACCCGACATAACAGTTAACCAGCTAAGACAAGCTATGGTTAAGCCAACCAATATCTTTTGGAAGGTAGGGAAGCATGTGTTGAGATATATCAGAGGCACTACAAAGTATGGATTATGGTATAGAAGGACAGAGGGAGTGACGCTTCAAAGCTTCACTGTTGAAGATTGCGCAGGGTGTCCATCAGATAGGAAGGGCACATTAGGAGGCATCTTCATCATAGGATCATCAACAAATTCTTGGTACAACAAGAAACAAATATTAGTTGGACTCATTTCAGCACAGGAAGAGCACATGGCGGCCAGTCAAGCATCATGCGAGGCCATATGGATGAGGAAGATACTTGTTGGTTTTTTTGGTCAACAGATGGATCCGACAATGATACATTGTGATAACCAAAGTTGCATTAAGCTCTCGTTTAATCCAGTATTCCATGACAGGTCCAAGCATATTGATGTTTGGTATCACCATCTCAGAGATTGTATTTAGAGGCGGATTATGTCATCAAAGTACATTCCCACGGAGGAGCAGGATGCAGACATCTTGACGAAGGCACTAACAAGAAGCAAATTCGAATTCCACAAAGGCAGGATCAGGGTAGAAGATAATCCCTTTCTTGTTGAGAGGGAGTGTTGAAATGGCACCTCAAAATGGGGTTTCTGATTTAATCTTCCCTTAATTAAATTGGAAGAGAAATTGTAATTTCATCTCTTGACAACTTGTATTAGTTAACTAAGTCAGAATGACTGAGTTAGCTTAGGAAATTCGATTTGAGTGTCTAAGAGGAAGCATGTAGAGTTATCCCATGATTTAAGGGGGTCTAGTTATGGTTATTTGTGAGTTGTAATTATTTAACTCCAGAAATTGAGTTAAAATCAGTTTAACTAGTTCTAATTGAGTGATGAGCTAGTGAGAGGTCAACTGAATTAAATATGATTTAATTCACAAGTCATGATTAATTAGTTAACTGATAATTCAATATAAATATTTGTTGCATGTAAGTTCTAAGAAAGGCCCAGTTGAGACTGAGGTTAAAGTGATGATAACTATTAGTTGTATAATTAGAAAATTGTACAAGTCATTTATAGAGTCAAATGGAGGCCTGGGAAGGATTGCGCAATCAAGGCAAGGAATTTTCCTATTTAATAGGGATTTAATTCCTCAAGGAATGCATGAGCAAGGCAAGTTGAGTAGAGGCGAAGAATCAACTAATTATTTATCCGATTTTTCCTAGATTAGAGTGAGACAGTTGGCAAAGTGTAGGAAGTTCTCCGAGAGAGAAAGCATTGTATTGTTTCATGATCCTTGAATTTATACAATATACAAATAGCATGCTTTTAGCAGTGTGATTTCCCCAAATAAATCTTGTGCTGTGCGATTTATTATTTCTTTCTCTTACTTGTTCGGTGCTTGTGCTATCATATTTTGTTTCCGCAAATTGTAGAAGGATTCAATATCTTGTTTTAGTACATTATAAGATAACATTAAATCCCATTGTTATATTTTCATGGACCTAATCCTGTCCTCCTAACTTTTATCAATTACTCTTAATCTGACATGCAAAATGAAGTCTTGAAAAAAGGATTAAATGAGTTATACAGGAAGGAGATTCATCTTGTAGCAGCTTGTACAGTCACAACAGAACTCCCTAAAATTATTTTTTTCCACCCACAGAGAGCATCGTGGAGCCATATTTGCAATAGAGATGAGGCACATCATCCTCAAGAAGCAACCCATCTACTCCACCAACAACATCTTGGACACAGGGAAGGCACCTGCACATACAACAAAGTTATCAGTTAGAAGATGATCGGGTTATGAAGACCTGAACAAAAAAAAACAAAGGAAATAAAATCCCTCAAGATCACGATGTTATGAGGCCCAACTCCAACATGAAACCATATCTATCAATTCGATCCACAGGTAGGCTTAGGTGTGACAACCCTCACCTCTTCCCTATGCATATAATGCTAAAATGTGTTAATGGTCGAGAAAGGAGTTTTAATAGGCTGGAGGTGGCCAGTGAACTTGCATACCCTCGTCTAGTAAACTAAATTTCATATTAGTCACCCACGCAACGTGGAAATGTCAAATCAAGTGAGGTGGTGCTTACGAGGAGTGAGGTGATATCATGAGGAGAAGGGTCATGATTGTAAGGAGTGTGGAGAATGGTTAAAAAAAGGAAACTCATGTATGTGCCATGTCACCAAAGCGCTCTGAGCCTTTACCACAACGGGAATATTATGTATTGGGCTTGATTTCATTTGCACCATCGCTCATTTCTAAAAAAAATAGTTAGAGGAAGAATGAGCTAGTGTTATTGGACTGCCTAGGGTGCCACCAAGCTATTTCAAAATTTGTCTGCAGGTTCTATAGGAGGAAGCAACATGAGGGTTTGAATTGCTATAGGAGGGATGAGAAGGAGATACATGAGGAATTGAAGGGTGAAAGAGAGCCATAGTGTAACCCAAAGTTGTCTTCAAACCCTCATGCACATGCAAATATATTTTGAAAAGGTGTAAGTGGCTTCCTCCCTCCCTGATTTCCATACAATTGCATGAGAAATTTTTCCTGAAGTTCGTAACATGTAATAGAAAATTGGGCAGTAGGTAATTTTGGGAATTATTATGTGTAAAGGAAAGATAGGGGCAAAGGAAAATAGTTTGTTTTGATGTAAATTATAGCATCCTTCTCCCTCACTAATAAAGAGGAAGATTAATATTGTTTCTACCACTGAGATTGCTTTGAGGAAAATTTTAAATTCACGTATAAGTAACACCAAGAAGGAGGTAGTAGAAGAAATGGGGGAGTCTTTGATAGAATAAAACCCACAAACACAAAGATAATTCACCAACACCCTCTTGTAGTGAATATTTTTAGAAGACATCAATGGTTAGGTTTCTTTGAACTATTAAAAGGGTATGATAATGTTATCACTCATGAATTTCCCATGGGATTGAATTCTCAAGGATAAGATAGTGCCACTAACTTTTTAAGAGGATTGGCCATCTCTTTAAGTCCTAAAAGTGACCACCTTACCCTTCGGAATTTGATGGAGCAGAGAGGGCAAAGAAGTGAGTGTCACACCCAGGAATAACTTCTTCATTCTAAAAGAAAAACCTATAGAAGATAAAAATGGAGTGAGAAGGGAATTCCTACCTTACCCTAGGATGAGGTGGATTATCACATCCTCAAATATATATAATGTGGAGGGTGATTGAGTGTTGTATATGCCTACCATTTCAGATTGCTCCATGAGTTAATATTTAAGGAAAAATTGCCTCTCCATAAAAGACTTAGTGTTCCCCATTTCCTCCTGCAATCAATCATTGAAATGACCCAGAAGGTGAGGGAAGGAAAGAATTAACACATAGCCCACCATGGCCTCATCAAGTTAATTGTGATGGTTTCTTTAAATCACTTAAGGAACCTTGTGCTATGGACCAATTTTGTATACATGGACAGGGAGGTATTCATTGAAACCCAAGCCATCACACCTCGAGAAACACTAGCCTCTAGCACTGGAGGTAGGGGAGGAAAAACATAGGAAGAAGAGGCATGAAAAACATAGGAACAAGAGGCAACAAAAACAAAGAAAGAAGAAGCAAATATTAAGGAAGGATAAGGAGAGAAACAAGTAGAAGAAAAAGAGAGCCCTGAGGAGACTTCTAAGCCCTAATAAATAGAGAAGCAAGGACATAAAATAAGTCTTTGTCCAAGGAATACTAAGAAACAAGTGGTTGCAACATTGGCTACATTGGGCACACCTATCAAGCCCAAAAGTAGGAAGCCAAGGCAAGGTACCCTATATTTCAGAACAAGGAAGAGCACCAGAATCAGGCAGGGGAAACCACAACCTCCTTGAAAGGTCCCTATTGCTATTGATGAGTCACCAAGTAAAAAAGAAGAAGTGGGGCCTAGTGAAGGAAAATTTGAGGAGATTACCTCTCCTAAGGCCAAAACCAAGCCACCTATGACATCTATGGGAAGGCCCACCACCAGGGAAGTGACCTTCAAGATACCCAAGATAAAAACTGCCCTTTAGAAAGCATAAAAAGAGGAGCTATAGGATAAACAGAGGCTACTATAGGAAAAACAGGGGATGCTACAGGAGCATAAAGAAGAGCTACAGGAAGGAGCTACCACCTTAAAAGTAGATGAAAAAGTACTCCAAGAAATTCAAGAACCTTATCCACAACCTAGATTAGAGTCCTGCTACAAATTTGTTGAGGGAGGTAGGATTATGTCTGAAAAGTTTACAATACCACTCCTATATGAGTTGGAGATAGAGAGAGGCAGAACACATAGATGGATTCAAATTTCCAAATCTAGAAATGTAGAATATTTGGTCCTTATGGAAGAGAAAGCCACTGAAATGGTCAAGGAGTTGAGTGTTTTGAGACTAAGAGAGTCAATTATGAGGGAGAAACTACAGTCAGAAAATAGTAGGTTGAGAGAGAAACTGCAAGAGAAAGAAACACAACTTGCCACTATGGAAAGTCTCTCTATGGAAGCCATACAATGTAGGAAGTTGTCAAAATCCTATGTTATTTTCCTCAAGGAACAGTGGCTACAATTCAAAATAAAGACACTATCACAATATGGGTCTTTGCATTTTCAAGACTACATGCAATTTATGAGTTTTGCAAAAAAACAAGCATGGAAGATAGGGAAAAGCTAGTTGATTTTTATATACACAATTTAATTCTAATAGATTTGAATTTCTGGAACCCCAATTCAGTATTGGGAGATATACAACTAATGGAATTGGCATTTTGGTTGACTCATGAGGAGGCAAGGGCCGAAGAAGTGAAAAAGGTGATGAAAAAAGAAGAGGAGCCATTTTTTATTAGAGCAAAGCTAGTAAGCTCTAACACTATCATCAACAATTATAACCTCATCTCATTTGATTCTGCTTTAGCACTTAAGTACATAACAACCCAAGAGAAATCCATTCTTCATTTTGAGGACATTATTCTAAGGTTGGAAGTATAAATTCTACAAGCTTGCCAGAGAAGGTGGCATGCCTTACCCCACAGTCTACAAATATGAGAGTATCACTCTCTTGAAAGGCTAAGAAATTCTTTCGAAAGAACCCCATTGTACAAAAAATCATGCAAATATTGAATATCAAATGGATAGGACTCAAACTCACTCCACCCTTGTTGTCGTGCTTGTAATAAAGAAGAAACCAAGCAGAGGAACAACATGTATAGAGAGAGAGAGATACAAATGAATGTTTTTATCCACCAGAAGGCACACCATCTGAGGTGCCTTGGGATGTCAGAGAGGCCACCAAGGCCATGAATGAGCTTCATATGGATGACTAAATTGCTCAAAGGATGAGCAACACCTTCACTAGGGGGTGATGATGGGTCTCATTAATAGGTATATTTTGAAGTTCATTATGCTATCCTATGACCCTTAAAATGATCTTCTCACATTAATTCACATATTTTATCATAATATTCTTAGCAAAAGGATTAAAAGGTGTTTTTCATAGTATGTGGCCTAATGTGATTACATTGCAGGAAAAAGAAGCATTTTTTATGAATTTACTATGCAAGGGCTTGATGGAGGCAACCAAGAGAGAATCTAGGGGGGCCTTTTCCACCTCCTTAACTCTCTAACTCGGCTTGATATCACCAAATCATCACTCAAAAGATCTAATTCAATGACAACCAAGTAACTCCAAGTGCAAGTGAATCTCAAGAAGGACCAAGTCCACAATTTTCGAGATCAAGGAGGAATCACTCATATTTTCAAGGGAGTTGCTATCAACTACCTTTTTGTATAAATAAACCAGCTGAAAGGCTCATTAGGATTCAAATTTTTGATTCAGCGAAGAGTGGCTACTGAGCCCAGGGATTGACATTGTTGTTTTTAACTTTCATGTGATGTATGAGACTACTATTTTCTGCTAATGAGGAGCTTGTTATTGAGTTGCATCTTAGCTAGTTTTAGAGGGCTTAAACCTTTGGGTTTGGGCTCAACCCCGAGGCTTTAGTCCCTCTTCTGTATTTTAGCCTTGCTCTTGTTTCCAAGCAATTCATGTCTTTCTTTTGTTCCAGTAGATGTTAAGCTATAAAAACTTGTGATTGCAGGATTCCCTACCACCTCTCTCATGGGAAGAGTGGTTGGAAAAATTTACAATATCAGTCCAAAAACATTTGTTTATGATTTCTTGGAAATAGATAGATGATTAGTTATCCTTATCCATGTTTATTTTCTGCAACTTAGGAGTTAGTTCAGTGATCATATTAGTGTTGTGGAATAGAATAGATGTTATTCACATTCAACTAATATTTTCCATAATAGTTTATATCACTATGTTATTGGTCATTTGATGTATGTATCTAGCTATTTGCACGGTTGTGTTGATTTGCAGGGGTGGGCACATCTTTCCATCTCCACTTGGACCTTTCAGTATTCTCCCTTTACACCTCACACTACTCCCAAACTTTGTTTCCACGGTTATTTTGCTTAGGCAATTAAGGACATTGTGAGCATCCACCTTGGTGTAAAACAGACCTCCGAGAGGTCCTGGGCTTGGCTAAGAGGCTTCCCCAACCATCTTCACTCCATCCTACATTCATCCATCTTCTCCTTCCCTCAAGACTCCATCTCCACCCTCAAAAGGCTCTCAGAACCCCTCCTGTATCAATACATAACCTCTTGTAGCAATACAAGACCTCTTGAGTAGGCCTGTAGCACTTTTGTCCTCCACCTGTTTTTCTCCATGTTGTTAGTGTCAGAATTTTCATTCTGCCATCAGTGATCAAAATATACTCTTTTCATATTCATATTAGGGGTCCCACTGAGAAATTTGTTATCATTCCACTAGGTCATGCAAAAATTTGGTCACTGATTAGGATATTGAGATAATTACTACCCCTTTTACCTCCATGATCAATGGACATCATCATGGTCAAGTCATTCATTTTTGAAAGAGTCCCATATTCATCATGGTCATTATTCAGCTCATTTTCCCATCTTGTGCCATCATTAGGTCATAGGGTCAAAATCATGAAAATTGGTCATTTCACCATCAAATTCATCTTTTGAAGGAGTAGTAATAGTCAAAGTTCTTCAACAATTTCAGGTTCCAAACTATCATTTCCAAGTAAGTGGTTTTGTGTTTACCATTTTTGTCTCTCAGTTGTGCTTGGAAAGCTCATTTCCCTCTCTTAGGGTTTTAAGGGCATTTTTCTTGGTTTCGTGACTTCCATGATTAAATAATCAACAAGACTTGTATATTCATGCTAGTACACCTTCCCATATCATTAATATACCTTCCTAAACACTTCCCATCACTCCTACCGCTCAAAATCATCATTTTTCCACAAGCCCTAACCTATTGCTACAAGAGGTTTTCTGCACTTATGGAGTGACCTTGGGAAAATAAAATTTTCTCCTAGATGGATTTTCCAAATGACTTTCTTGATGCATCAAATGATAAATAGACAGAGAGATCTTTCCAATGAGATATCTTGAGCTCAATTTTTATTTTAGGAAGGCCCCCAAAAGTTTCCTGCAACAACACACTCCATTTTTTCACCCTCATTCTGCACTTTTTGACCATTCTTGGGAAAATAATTTTTTGACAAGTCAAATTAAGTCCATTCTACAAACTAAAAAAATATTTGGAAAGTAGACAGGATAATCTTTCCAACGTGCTATCCTCGGACCAATTTGGACACCGGGAAGGCCTCCAAAAGTAGTCTGCAAAATGACATTGCGTAAATGCACAGTTGAGGGCGCAAATGCTTGAGCAAGGTCACAAATGCTCTGTTGACGGTGAAAATTCTCTATTGAGGGCACAAATGCTCTGTTGAGGGCGTAAATGTTCTGTTGAGGGTGCAAATTCTTGACAGATGGCAAAAATGACCAGGACAAGCCCTAGAAACATGTTTAAGTGTCAAAACAATCATCTCCAAAGCTCCATCAAGCCACTCATTGACCTCCAGCAAATTAGTAAGTGTTCATGTCATTTAAAAATATTTTCACAAAAGTTTATGTGTTGAGAGTTATGAATTTAGGATAAAATTTGGTGTTTGAATTGGTTTAAAACCCTAGTATCCCTATTCCATTTGTGAAGATTCCCACATTTCACTCCCTTACACTTTATACCCTTCCCACACTTACATATACTCATTCCCAAAACCCCTATCTTGAAAAATCCCCTTTTCATAAACCTCTCTCCCGAAACCCTAAGCCTTAGGTATTACATCTACCTAGGCTTCCAATCCCTAAATCCCTATCCTAAATCTATCATATTACTACTCCTTATCCACTCCTCATTTTACACATCCCTAACAAGTATCTCCCTCATTTTCCCTTTTCCATTTCCCTTTCCCATTTCCCTTTCCTAATCCCTAGGGCTTTTACAAAAACACCATGGAAACAGAGGAAGAAAACACATCATTTAGTGAAGGAAAGGAAGTAGAGGCGAGTAGGCCACATAAAGGGGGAAGAGTGCTCGAGACTTGAACCCACCAACACTAGGGAACTCTTGGCTTCTCCATTGAATGTGACATGCTTCAAACATGTGGGTTGTTATGATTTTTGTGAGAAAATTCAGAGGGTCCAACACCATCCCATGTTGACTAGACTTTTCATATCCGGACTCTATGAAAACCAAGTTACATTAGCTGGTGTCACTTTCACTCTATCCACTGCTATTATTTCAACTACCACCGGGATCCCAAATGTTGGGGAAAAGTGGTTCAAGAAAGGTACTTTGAAGAAACAGGACTTTGAATTCTTCCTAAAACCAAGACACCAAAATCAAACAAAGAGGTTATTTTCTTTTTCTCACCTCTTGGACAACTATGCCCCAATGATGAAAATAATCATGAAATAATTTTCACGTGAAGGCAAATTTTCAAGGCTCAAATCCTATCACATCCGGCTCTTAATGCATTTCACTAGGGTAAGGATGCTCAACATACCTTATTATCTTTTCCAGAGCATAGAGAAGATGGCATACATTACCCAGAAGAAGGAGTATGAACAAAAAATGAGAAGTCTATTTCATCATTCCCTCGTAAAAATCATAGTCCTCCACCATCTCAATCAACTAAACATTGCATGGAGCACATTCATAGCTAATGATATTTTCAATGAGCCATCCACTTAGCATGCACAAAATATCCCTTCATCATCCCATCCATCCACTTCCAACCCTCCATCTCAACACATGGCACATTCATCATCATTAGATCAATCCCCTTCACCTCCTTCATCTCCATCTCATCATGATTTTGGGTCACCAAGCAAGAATGAGGACATTGAGCCTAAATGGGCTAGTATGGTTGAGGTTGAACCATTTCCAAAATCCTACCAGAGAGGCCACAGGCATGTGTTTTCTCCACATGGAGTGGAAGGGGCCATGCCTTCTACAACAACACAGCAGGTGGACAAAGGTAAAGAGAAGATCATTGAGCCATTCATTCATGATGAGGAGGACACTCCTGAAACATAACAAGAATTTCAGCTTGTTGACCTAGATGACAAAGAAGATGAAAAAATCACTAATGCAGCTATTAAAGGAAAGGGTTCCTAGATTAAGAAGCTTCAAAATAATCTTGATAGGGCCATATATTTCATAAACTTCCTTGAGCAAGAAAATGAGCAATTGAAGACTAAGAAAGTAATTGATGAGGTCAAGTATTTCACTTCTCAAAGGGAGGCAGAAAAAACCAAAGTCATGCTAGATTAAAAACTTGAAAGGTATGGCTTACTTGATGATGAACAGGAAAAATCACCAAGGAAGAAACCTAGAACTAGAGGGATGCAAAGACCTCTAACTCTAGAAAGACAAAGGGAGACTGAGCTTGTTGATCAACTAACCCTAAATGAGCAGCTTGCTATTGTGATCAGTGAGAACAGGCAGCCATGGCTTAATAGAGCCAATAAACATTGGGAGAAGCTTCTAGCAAAGGAAAATAAGGATAATGACCTATTGAGGAGGAAATTCAAACACCATGCACTGAAGGAGAAAATTGCATTGGCCAAGCTCAAAAGTGACAATGCAAAAATTGAAGATTTGACCATGGAGGAGAAGAAGAAATTGGACATTCTTATTAAGGCTTCCCTACAAGCCTAACCACATCATCATCATCCATTCCAAAAATTTTGAGGCATTTCCTAACTTTTTTGCAAAATATGGAAATTTCTGTGTTTTTTGGGACAGACATTTAGTAGAAAATTTGTCATTTGCGCAGCGCCCTAGGCGCTACACAAATGATTGGGGAAATTTTTGAGGGAAGTAAAGGTACCATTGGATTCCTAATGACTAATGCATCTCATAAAACCATGTTTCCGGCCTTGGTTTGCAACTTTAATAGGTGAAAATCTCAAAAAACCATCAAAAAATCACCTTTCTGCCCCTTTTTTGACCTATGTGCTGCGCAAATACCAGTCTTGGGAGAATGACTTTTTTAGGGGGGAAATGACCTTCATTTTCAGAAATTGAGGTATATTCAGAAAGAGGACATCCAGGGCTTTCCAAAAATCCATCTTGGGCCTAATTTGGACACATTTAGGTCAGCTAAAAGTGACCCTGAACATGGAGGGCGCAAATGCACAATGGAGGGCGCAAATGACCAATTTGCTGATTTTTTCCAAGTTTCTTTGAAATTTTGTCTTTTCTTCAAGAAATCATGTTTCTACTTATGTAATTCATCATGGTAAATGTAATTATGTCAAAGATAACTTACCTAGGGGTAGATTAATTGGGTAAAAGTCATCATTGAGTCATAATGAATTAGTTGAATGTAATTAGGAATGAGTCACTTTGACCATCCTATACTCCAGCTTTCAGTTCAATACTTTGTGGATCTCTTCCTCACCTCATGGATTCAACCCCTAAGTATGAGTGAATGTGGTTTTTATGTCTATTTAGCCCCTTTCTTCACACTAAGCAAGGGTTGGAATCAATTTGGATGTTAGCTTGTTGATCAAGGAACTATTATACTCAGTTTTGGCCAGTTAATAAAGAAGAGTTGCAGCTATTTTTTAGGATACATGTGGTATGATGTTTATCATTATTTTTTCTTCAGTTTCATATGTTAGAATGTGTTGTATTCATGTTCACTACATCTCTATTGTATGATTTATTTCAAGTTGATAGACAGAACACATGCTTGCTCATGCTCTGTTTAGGGAAAGAAATCATAATTTGTCCATTTTCCTTTGTTTAGGAAGAATACATCTCCCATGCTCTTCCTAGCTTCTCATCAGTCTCAAAACCATCCCATCACAATCATATTTAAGTGATAAGCCTTATGCCTACCTTGCCCCATTAATCCCTGCAAGCCTATCTCATTTTCTCTGACCTAGCTCCCTTGACCTAATTTCTTCATCCAGTGATAACCCAACCAAATCAAATCAAAACAACCCCTGCACTCAATATATAGCCTAAAAACCCTAATTCCTCTAGCCCTCCTGGCTATGAACTTTTAGAGAGAGCCCTCTCCAACTTGATAGGGCTAGATATCAAGTCAAAATCTTGGTATGTGGTTACCTCTATTGGGATTCCTTCTTCAGCCTTGGGAATCTGGCAGAGTGATAACACACACTTCGACCTTAGCTTATTCAAGATGAATAATGACCCCCAATTGGTGATTTGATGATTAAGAGAAGCTCTTAGAGCACTCCAACCTCCTGTTTTCCTCATTGCAAAACAAAGTTAGAATTAGTTTTTTTATAAGCATGCTAAAAGTTAGATTTCTGAGTTTCAAGCAATTTTAAAAGTAGGTCAATGATACATGCAAGTAGGTTACTAATTTGATTGTGCAAAATAGAGTAGCTTTACTTCTGAAAGTAGACTAGCCCTTTCTCTCTCATGCAATGTTAATTAGCGTCTACATTTGAATGAATGGCATTTTCACTTTCATAGTTAGAATCAAGTTTATGCTTTCATAAGAAGTTTTCACTATAGTTAAGTTAGAGGAATGGTATCTGAACATCTTGATTTGATGTCATGACTGAGGGTGACATGAGTAGAACCTAACCTACTACTCATATAGCACTGTCACCTCTAAGTTTGTACGAACCCTGGGTTGATAATTTGAGTTGAGGAGCCCTTGGGAGTTGCAATACTCTTGGTGCAATACCAGGGCTCACAAGTGTTGAAACTATATGTGCAACATGTAATGTGCCATTATTTCGTTGATTTGATGTAATGAAGTGAATGCCATGAACTGTTGATGTCCCATGATTTGCTTGATTTGGCAAGCCAAATGACAATGTAACATCAAACCAAGCTTTGGAGCCCAAGGACCTAGCCTTCCTGGACTCAGAGAGGGCTCTCTCTATATGTGTAAGGGATATCTGTGTGTTTGCTTATTGTGTTCTGATTTTAGGCTAGTTATGAAGTAAGTTTTTTGGTTTTGGTTTTTTTAAGTTGTGAGGGATGAAACTGATCAAAGATACGAGATAGATAAAAATATTTCAGATCAACTGGGCTATGGGTCAAAAAGGTCAAGAAAGCTATCAGACGGTGATACAAGGCTGTTGAAGGGCCGATTTGATTCGAGGTAGAAAGGATCTTTGGGCAAAATGGAGTAAATGGACATCAAGTTTGTGAACAACAAAGAGTTTCAAGCATAACTAGTTCAATAGATAACATAAACATGGTAGGGAAAACCATTAATCATGCAAAATGTAACTATAAGCTAATCAATACATAGAAATAAACATTCAATCCATGCATAGAAGTATATGACCCTCTAACTTTGGGAAATGGCTATCAGACTTTGGGGAAAACACTTAAGAAAGACAAACAACTTAACTTACTATGCCGGAACGCCTAAACACAATACTTCAAGTTATTGGGCACTTTGAACAACAAGATTTGCATAGTTTTAGGCAAAGGGCTAGATCGAAACTAGGCCTCCTTGGTTCAACAAAATGATAATCTAATCAGTCAAAGAGAAATTTCATGGATGGAACTATAACTAGCCATAGGTAAGCAGGGCGTACCGTAAATCATACTTAGCATGCATAGAACTATGAATGAAACAAGCAACAATATCCTCAAGTTATTAAAGAGAAGTTAAGAATTCTTTAATGTAACTAAGGAAGAGGAAAACATGAAAGCTATGAAGAAACAGGAAATTTGAGGTGCCTCCAAGGGTATATCTCAAATTTGTTCTCTACTGATCTATAGCAAGCAAAAAACATGTATTCATGAATGAAAACTAGAAGACAACAACAAAGCAAGAGACACTATACCATTCTACCAAGTCATGGAATCCAACAACAATCCTTCTTCATTTATCCAAGAGCATCCAAGAGGCAATCCAAAGCATAAGACAAGTATTTCTTCCAAAGCTTATATGACCATATATTTCTTCTCTCATCAATTTCAGCCTTGTTTTACAATGAAATCCTTTGGAATATATAGGCCAAAGTGAGGAAAACCTCATGGTTCAACTTGCCATCCTATTGGCCTAATCAAAATATCTAAATTTGTCCTTGAGGCTTTGCAAAGCCCAAGGCACAAAATATCCCATAAAATATCTAAAAAATGCTAAAAAAGGGAATTAAATTGACTTTACACAACTTCTCATGTGCAAAAATAGCTAAACGCACATTTGGAAAAAACAATTTTTGAAGGTTCAAAAATTACAAAAATACTCAAAATTTATATCAGCAAAAGGTCCCCTGACTTTCCGGAAACATTTGGCAGCCTTCCTGATGTCGAAACGAGGATCATGATAGCTTGTTGGAAAGCTTTGAGTGTCTAATTTCTGGAAAAATTGAAATTTTCCCAATCTGATGCCTGGAAGTCCTCCAAAACTGCACCTGTGTGTAAAAAACCAAAAAATTACAGTCTGCTGATAGACCGGGCAGAGTGTGCAAAAAGCAAGCATTTTTCGCCATTTTGAGGGGGAAAATGATCTCAAAATGTCCTAAAAATCACTGAGGGTGTGCTCCTAAAATTATGGCATCCAATGATACCATTTTCCTCCTTTGACGAATCCCCGAAATGAAATGGCGAATTTCATGAGTTTTGACAAAAAACTCAAAAATGCCAAAAAACCAAAATGTGTCAAAATGCGCCCAAAATCGGTGAGTATGACCCTCAAGGGTCCCTAGCAACATGTTCTAAAGCGGAAGCCAAAATCAGAAGTCTTGATGTGTATTTCTTCACTTTCTGTGCTAGGCATTTCCTTTTAGCCTCCTTTAGTTTCTCTTGGGCAACTTTTAACTTGCGACGGGAAAACTAATTTAGCTTTTGATAATGCTTCGTCATCCTCATTTGCAGCTCTAAATCCCTGTTTTCCTTTTCCAACTTTCCCTCCAAATGTTCATTGGCTCTTTCAATCCATGCCTCCTTATTGTTTTCAATCTCTTGCTCAAGAAATGCAGTGAGGAGAGTGGATTGGAAAAGGGAATTTTCCTCCTCTTTTTGTTTCTCAAGGGCTCTTTTAAGCCCTATGGTTCTAGGCCTTCTCTGCCTAGGCTGGTCTTCTTCTTCATCTTCATAAAAATTTCCTATGAGCTCATCTATCCTTGCTTGGGCTTTGGCGGCCTCTTTCTTTTACTTGATTGCTCGTGTCTCATAGACAGCCATATGGGCACTTATTTGGCTGTTTTGGGTCTGCAAGAATTAATTGAAGTTCCTTGCCCGATGAAGGTCATTCTCCAATGCATCAATTTGGCCCTCTCTATGGATTAGGAGGTTTTCTAGAATCCGGGCCTCATTGTCACTGTCGTCACTTTGGATTAGGATGGCATCCAATGCACCTCCATGCTCATGACCTTCCCCTATCTTGCCTTTTCCTTTGCCCTTGAAGGCTAGTCTTGCGCTCTTCCTCCTAGGCAAGTCAGTGATAGGTTTCTTTGGAAACTTTCTTTTGCTATGGAGAGTTCTTGTCACATTCGGAGTGACAACCTTGGGCACCTGCTTTCTTTCTGTCTTAGGCTTGACCTTGTCAGGAGAGGAAGGCATGATTCCTTTGCCTTTGTCATCTTGCTTATCATCTTATTTAATTTGCTCTTCTTCTTGAGGCTGTTGTGTGTCTTGAGAAGGTTGTTGTACATCATGAGGAGAATGTTGTGTATCTTCTGCAGGCTACTCCTGCTCCTCAATATCATGCTGCTCAAACTGTTGCCCTTGATCATCAATACCAAGCTGTTGTTCTGCCTCAATTTCCTGTTCATTTTGTGGTTCAACCTGCTGCCCTTGATCATCAAGATCATGCTGCTGCCCTTCCTCTTGTTCCTGTTGTTCATCACCACTGAGTTGCTGCTATTCAGCACTCTCTTCCTCTTGCTCCTGGTGCTGATCTTCACTATTGTCATGCTTCTTCCCCTCATCTTCAGTTTGCTGTTGTTCATCCCTTTATTCATGCTCATGCCCTTCCTCTTCTTGTTGTCCACTTCCCTCTCCTTCTCCATGCTCCTTTGACTGTTCTGTAGTGAATTTGAGCTTTCTAGGAGTAGGTCTGCAAGAGGAAGGCGAGGGGCGATGAGTAGGAGATGTGGGGGATGTATGGACCGGAGGGATAGTGGAGAAATCTGGGTGACTAATGCAAACATCCCAAGAAACCTCTTTCTTCTCAAGCTGGTGAAGGATGATGATTTTAATGAGGGAGTGATGGAATAGAGAGGCTACTTGCTGCGATGGAGGCTTCTTCTGGACAGAGGAGGCCATTTTATCAATACTTTTGCACAAGAAGTAAGGAAGATTGAGCTGCTTGGTTCTTGTGAAGTGCATCAACAGTCGGATGTGGTATGCATAAACTCGGGAGAATCTCCCCTCACAAGTGAAATACTTCATTATAATCTTCATAAGAGGAGCATAGCTGGCTAGAAGATGAGAGAAAGGGAAAATATCAGTGCAGGCTTCTCTGTGCTCGGGCTTGAGGAAGGGTTTGTAGTCATCCAAGTCTAAATAGGCTTGCTTGAACCATTTCTCACCAATGTATGGGATTTTAGTAGCCTTGGATATGGATCTCGGGGAGAACTTGAAATCAAGGCCTGCCACTTGAAAATGTTTGTCTTTGAACCTCAAGGTGCACAAATGTGTTAAAGGCGAGAATCTTTTCACTTCTTGTACCCTCTGGCAGAAATCCAAACACCCCACCTCATGAAAATTGAAAAGGATAGATGGGTGTGCATTGACCTCCTCGGTAGAAATTGGCTCATACCTCTTGTGTAACCTACTTCTGCTATCTTGCCTAGGCGGCATCTTGGGCTAAATGTGCTCTTGAAACACCAAACTGCCTCACAGTCTTTGAAATGTGTTCTTCAAACCAAACTCTGTCCCAGCCTGTCAACTCACTGTTTGATAAGGCAACAATGTTTTTGAATGTTGTGTAAAAAATCCCCTTTTTGATATGAGACCCCTGTTCCTTCAGAATGTTGTCTTTCCCCTGGACATACAACTCAACAAATAAACTTGAAGAACAAAAACACAGTCAATCAAGATACACAGTCAATAGTGATATTTCCTGTGGAAAGGCACCCAGCTTTGGTGTTTGAGGCAAATAGGACACCCTTGTCTTTGTAGAGGAAGGAAAAACAAAATCTTTTGATTCAAAAACACTGCTCTCTGTTTAGGCCACTCAACCAATAAATTCAACAATATGAACACAGTCAACCAAAGTGTATCTATACAGTCCAAATCACTGTGTTTAAAGGACAAGGTGACAGAGCTTGAAATGTTTCTGAGGTGTTTAACAAATGTTTGTAAGAGTTTTAATCAAACAAGGCTCTTCTTCAACCAAAATACTGCTCTTTTTTACTTTACTGCTCTTTGCACACAGTTTGACAAAAGACACCTTTGAATGCAATGGTGGCCTTACTGACTCTGCTCTATGGGAATGAAAACCAAACACTGCCTTTTATATTTTTAACATAAGGAGGAGAGTTTTGAGGGTCAAGGAATGCTCATATAATGTCCACTGTCTTTGCAAACTGACCTACTGTTTCAGCTCCCTTTTCATTTTTAAAACCTTGTGCTCTTTCCTTCAAGACTGTTTTACTTCCCCACTTGTTTTGAGAGTGGTTCAATGTCCTTTTCTTATCAACAGAACTCTCAAGTTTTAATGTTTTGCTTCTACCAATGGAAAACATAGCAATTTCATTTCTTTACACAAAAGTCAAACCTATGTTTTAAACTGTGATTTTAACCCTTTCACCACTCAACAGCTTTTGAAAAACTTTAAGGGAGGCAGCAGAAATACCTTGAGACATAGATGATGATGCTTTTTAAGGAGTTTGATTTTATTTTAACTCGTTTTGGAGGTGTTTGAGCCATTAACAGGTGCGCGGCACTTTCGTCAAGAAGAACGCCACGCGTAGGTAGCTACCGGGTCACTGTCGGGCCGACAGGCCCAATGCCCACAGGCGCACCGCACTATCGTTCACTCCTTTGTAAACTTTGCACTTGAGCGTGCCGCGCACACTTACAGGCGTGCCGTGTGAAGTTTTAAATCTTAAAAACTCTGTCTATTGGTTCAAACCTCCTTCTCTGGTCTCAAGGGCAGCAAGAGGGATATTTTTCTCATTCTTTGAGGAGTTTCAAAAATGATTTTGCCATGGTTTTTTTATCCCTTTGAAATGCACAAAGGCCAACGGTCCTTTTATGCTTGACTTGAGAGGGTTTATTCAAATTTTTTTGAAAAAGCCTTTGTTTTTTTAAAATGAAGTTTGAAACCTCATTTTTGAAAACACAACTGATATCTTTTGTTTGGATATGTGCATAGTGGTAAAAACCACTTGTTAATAAGTGAGGCCCCTCTTAACCCTTATGAGAAATTGAAATTTCGACTATCTGCCTTCACTTTTCTCCAATGATAATGAACTTGCCAGTTTTATAGGTTTTTCCCTGTGATTCAAAAATAATGAAAAATCCCGCAGACCTTTCAGAACCCACTACTTTACTTCTATTCAAAATGTAATAGTAGAGCACCTTGATTTGTTTTCTTCATAGAGAGAAAGGATCTGCCCTTTGGTATCTTTGACATATTTCATAGAGAAGGGTCCTTCCCTTTTTACAGTGGCATGCTAACATTGCTTTGACTAGGTTCCAAGACCTGAAAACATGTCATGATCTTTGTGCATATGTAGGAACTTGTAACCTATCTGCAATGCCCCCTTTTGCTGAGGAAGAAGCTGAACTAACACCTCAATATCCCCTTTTATATTCTGGTCTGTCTTTGTCATCTGAAAAGAGAACACCTGTAGAGGATATTTTATATTGTAGGAGGTTTTCTTTGGTATTTTGACAGAGGTCCCTTTTCCCTTTTGCAACATAAACTAACACTTTTCTCAGGATGTTATGAGTATAATCTTGTTTATACTGTCAATCTAATCATATGTCAGGTGCTGCTTGACTGTAGATGCAAAAATGCAGTTGCATTGATCTTAGGTTTAATCATCCTCTGTCTTTATTCACATTGTATTGATATGGTACCTCTGGCCTTTTAATAATGAACATGCCTACATTTGTTTTAACATCTTCTCCAGAATCTGAAAGTACACCAAAATCCTTCTTGCATATTTTGAACAACTGTGTTCAGCTGTGTTGCCTCTTGGGGGAAATGAGATCAGATTTCCTTTGTCAACTATGATAAGCATTTTTGAAATACACCCTATTATGAGTAAAGAGACCAGTACTCTTTAAAACATAATATTATTAGTTCTTTCACTTGTGCCATGACTTACCTCATCAAACACTCTTCAAATTCTGTTTTTTTGGAGCTACATATTGTCTTTTGATAGAAACCTTCTTGAGAGATAAGCTTGACCTCCTTGGATTGTAGTGGTACCCCTGCTTTCCTTTTGGTCTCTTACCTTGTTTCTCTGTTTCAGTTATTCTTTACTGTTTCTTAGCACTTATCTTTTATCAATAAAACCTTGAAAACAGTCAATGCCCTGGCCCTCTGCTTATGAATGAAGGAGGCCCTTTACTTGGCGATATTTCTGATGATATTTGATGAGCATGCTTGACAAAGGTTCTCTTATGTATGATGGCAAGCAAACAAATTTGAAAACATTACTGCTTTCACCTCTGCTTGCAATCATCATTTTTCTTCAGAAAACCCTATTCACTGTTTCACTGTTTATTAAAGACAAGTTCGCCTTAGAGTCAGATGAAACTCTTCAAGTCATAATTTGACCATCGCCCTCTGCTCATAGATGAAGGAGGCGCTTTTAACCCTCTGCCTGTAAATGAAGGAGGTTCTTTGGTCTTTAATATTGTCAGCCCCTTGACAATGTTGTTTTTCCTTTAACTGTCCTTTCAGGCCTTGAATGTGGTCGCATGAGCTTGATGAAAAACTCTTTGCTCTGTGCTGAATCTTATGGGTTAAGATCACATTGAGAAGCAGCTGTCTTCTCATGTGGCGCTGAAAATTGTCTTCTGAGATGCTGGTATGTTTCCTATCCTTGAAAGATCCATCAAACACTGTAAAACACCTAAAATTAGCTTGAGATTATGGTCTATGTAGTGCTGATACTTAAGGGTGTATTAGTGGTGCAACTTAGGGCTGTGACCAACTTTATTAGCAGAGTGGGAGGTTTTTTATGACTGGTCTATAGCAGATGGATTTTTTTTTTCTCTTGGATAGTTTGCCAAGGGTGAAATGTCTTAAAGCGCCACTTCCTAACTTAGGGGAGGTTGTTTGAAGAGATTTGGATTGTTTCTTAAGAACTGATGGTCAGAATAGTATGGTTGAGGTTAAGTAGGATTTTATAATGAGGTTTCATCTCGTCATGGGTGGACTGAAAAGGTCGGAAGGCAAAAAAATTTATGGGGGTTTTCTAGATGACAAATTGACATATGGAGATCAGCTTCTATAAAACTCAGCTAGAATTTAGTCATTGACAACAGGTGAAAAATAATGATGACTAACAAGCCCCATCTAGAAGATAATTAGCCACATCTGTAGCTTCAGCACAGGTAGGCGAGGAGACTTAATCATGGATTCCAACATTCGAGTAGCAGTGACAATGGGCTTCCAAGCAGATTGCACTAATTCTCAACATAATTACTATTGGGTCAGAATTGTGAATTACGGATAAAACACGCTTCCCTAGAAAGATGACAGTCTAGAACAACAGATTAAAGACTATACGACTACCTTTCCTAACTCAGAGCAGACACACAGAAATTATTAGAAGCTTACTTATAATCCAAGTGCTTCTAAATGGCTCCTTCTATCGCTTCCGTTGTAGCTTCAAATTCAAACGGTTTGTAGGAAAAATGCTTCCTACAAGAAAGAAAACTAAAACAACAGAAGATAGTAATAATACAGATTTCTATTCAAGTTAGTTAGCTAAATCATTAAATCATAAACAATATACATCAACTAAGATTTTGTAATATGGAAAATCAAAATCAATATAGATGCATATAGGGAAAAGTAAGTTGTATTCTTTATTGATGATAGAAGGAGAGGTTACAACCAAATGACTGATTTGAAGTGACCCTTCCAGCAACGATCCTCAATCCCATCACAGTATAAATCTCTCCAGCAGCTGTTACACAAATCTAGCTCTCAATTGAAAATCCTCCAGCATTTCTCTACTCAAATTATTCCTTATCAAACACTCATATCTGTGCTCAATTTATAGATGAACTGAAGGTTGTTTTGCAATCAATGACTTTCCAATAATAGGAAATACATGTTCCCAGTCATGTAGATGTCAAATGGACACTCGGATTCAAAGCTTGACACATGTGAACTCTTCTAGAAGGCACTGGCCAAGTAGAGATTCTGGAACAATGAGAATTTTGCTCCCAATGTGACCAACACACCCATAGATGTCGGGAAGTGCTTTTCAGATCAGCCTTGCATGGGGCTATCTACATATGCAATGCACTTAGTCCCCTTAGAGGCAACTTTGGTGAGCTCCCACATGCTATATAATAAACTTCAAACCTTGGAAACCTTTTCTTGATGAAAGTCATGCTTGATTTGTCTTGTTCTTGCCTTAGGGCATGTAGCAACTTGAAATAATAGGGAATGATAGACCCTTAGTCATTGGTCCTGGAGATGATGCCCAGTTAACCAGGTCATTAGGAATGATGCCCAAATTGACCTATAACAATTGCCCCCTAAAGCATGAGGTCAAAATAATAAAAACATTTGATTGAGATTCTTTACACTGTGATGGGCTGGAGATGAAGAGGAGTGGTCACCTGCATCAATATTACAATACATTACATCATGATATATCCTCTTTGATCATAATTTCTAAGGGTAGGCATTCCCATTTTCATCACATAAAAAATCTAATAACATGTACATAATTCAGAAAGTCATCGACACTGAAATGTTTCCCAATGTAGACATGCCTACAGATAAGGCCCAAGTTCGGATGAAAATATGTATGTAAGGTCACCATACAGATGATGTGAACAACAATCCTGAAATCGCAACCCGGATGGCTGAAACTAGATCCGGGGTCTTCTTATCTCATTCACTCGATCATTCAGGTACAAGTCTAGCCATGCAAATATATGATTTGTCGTCGAACATGGAAAGACATCGTTTGATTACTAGCCAATCATGTGAGCTGTTAACAAATGCAAGAGAACCACCATTAATGAAAATGGCCCTCAAGGTACTGTAGTACATTTCGTAAGGTGTGAATAGATGATTTGATGTTGAACGCCAAACAAAATCTTTCGGTCAAAGGTCTGGAAGCGAGGATCTTGTCAATGTTGTAACAAGCCTCATGGTACTAGAATCTGATGTTTCTAAGTGAAATTCCTGGATATTGATTTGTCATCGACAAGAAGTCACCTTTTTGTGAAATGGGAGTTACTGATTTCAGAGACAAGGGTGTGACTTGATATAGCAATTTTTAGGGATGACGGTCATGAGAATGAAGGTTTACGAGTATTTTAGAAGGATGAGTTTATTCACTGGATGACTTCTCTTGAACATATCAGCGACACTGTAATGAATTGGCAGCATTACCCAAAACCAAAGTGAAGGTATGATGAACCACAGGTATGAATGAATTGTCAAGATGATTACCCAACCCAAACAGTCACGGACATGGAGTGAAGGAAGTGTCATGTTCAAGAGCAACTTGCTACCATAAAGAAATTATGCTCACTTTTCCCAAATTTTCCCCAGTCATTTGTCGACCAGTACCTCTTTATTTTTTAGCAAGCTTCAGGAGGATAACATTTTCTTGATCTATAATTCAACCCTTCAGGTGAATAAAGTATCATTATTTAATAATTCAATGAGTCTAGCAATGAATGAAACTCGATTCTTTCCACGATCGACAAGCTCGTCACTATTTTATGTTTTAACGAGCTTAACGACAATGATAGCCCGGTCCTTTTTCATATTTAGAGAGTTCGAAAAATAGGACGAAAGAAAACTCCATAAGTACTTTTTCGTAAATTTGTCACTCAAATCTGAAAAAGTGTAAAATAATATCTCAGAGAACCTCTTTGGTCATGTTTAACCAAGGTATTCCTTTTTCATAAATAATCTATCTCATTCTAGAAAAGGGTTAAACTTATACTGAGTAGATATCAATTCATTTACTTTTACGAGCTCAAAAAGACAAGTGCTCGGCAATCTTTTCACATTATCGGAGTCTGAAAAGAGCTGAAAGAAGACTCCAGGGTTTCCTTTTTCATGGTTATCGAAGCTTTAAAAATAGATAAAAGTGTGCTTCAAATCCTTTTTCGTTTTTAACAAAGCTCGAAAAATAAGGAGAAAAAGTATGCTTTGTGGTCGACATTCTTTGAAATAAATCTGCACGACTAATCTGTTCATCAGTTGTATTTCCTGTTCAGAACAACATCAAATGGATTAAAAATACTTGTTTCATGATAAAAACATAATAAAACTATATTCATAGCAATAAATTTAACTTTCAAATAATTAAATGACTATTTAAAAGTAGTTTCACTATTCATTTTTACCATTCCATAGTTACCATTTGTATTTTGGAGCTCTGAACCTGATTTTTCCCCCGAACTTCAACTATTGATTGCGATCATTCCTGTGGATGGATTTCATCCCCGTTTGATCCAGGTTAGTGCCATAAACCTCCTCTTCCCTTTGGTATTCATTTCATTTCCAATTTCTGCAATTTTTTAGGGTTTTAAGGCCCCTAGGGTAAATTCTGCCAAAAATGAGGGCAACGCACCCCTGAATGTCGAAAAATGCATTGCATAGTAGGTACAGTGAGGTGTAATTTCATGTGCAATGCACTGTATCTTGTCAAGGAGTGTGTTGGGCGCAGTTTAAGTTTTTGATTTTCTTGTTATGCCCAAAATTGACCTAGTTTTTTGCAATAAATGGAATCGAATGGATCTTATGGTTTTGTTTCAGGTTTCCATCAGATTATAATGATGATTACATGGAGGGAAATAGAACATGAAGAACAAGATATGATTGCCTTGAATGATCCAGGTATTGTAAGAGCTCTAAGAGATTGTGGACTACTTAAGTACTTCAAATTGTCTGGGATGAGGCAACAAATAGAACTCTTGGAGTTCTTAGTTCGAGCATGGGATCCGGTGATAGAGGCATTTCATATTAAGAACCAAGTGGTTCCTATAACATTTGAAGATGTGTATTTTCTCACAGGTTTATCGAGGAGAGGTTTTCCCATTTCACTCTCAAGGTCTACCATTGGAGGAGAGACAGTGAGGGATTATATTCTGCAGTACTGCTATCCAGGGGTAGAACCTAGAAAAGATGGAAAAATAAACATCTGGGATGTCAGATATTTTCCTTTTAGAACTATCCTTTTCATAATCGCTAAACTTGTTGGCACTGTTACACTACAGGTAGCAAACAAATCATATATGCAGTATGTACTAGAGTGTATGGAGCCAATAGTCTTCAACTGGTCTGAAGTTGTTCTATCTCAAATAAAAGAAAAACTAAACAAAGAAAAGGGAGGACGGAAGAAGAATTTTAGTTATGGTTCTATCCTTATATCCTTTGCCTTAGAACGGATTCCACTGATGCAGCCACAGCATGTGACACTGGATATAGCTAGTCCTAGAGATCCTCAGATACAGAGATGGTTAGAACTCATTGGTCGTCATGCAGGCCAATTGACTGTTGTGTTCTCTACTACATTCTTCATCTGGTTCCGGCGAGAGATCATCACCATCAATGAGTATGCATGCACAGGCGTTGATTTTCGAGGAGATCCAGATTTAGCACTACCAGAAGGTGCTCAGTGGGGTGCAATGGGTAAGAATGTTTTAACCATGTTTTTTGATTTTCCTAAGGGTTATACAATGTTTTTGTGTTTTGATTTCTTTCCAAGACTAAACTAAATGTTTGATGTAATGCAGATGTTGGTCATGTTCAACCAGTAGTGGAACTAGAGCACGAAGCAGATGTGCCAGTAGAGAGGGTTGTCGGGAGAGCAGTCCTTCAGGATCTTGATCTGGCTAAGACTTTGACTGAGATTCAGTAGCACATGGTGTTAGTCATCAGTATTCTTTCCTATTTTGATGACTAGATCCCTTGTCTAGGTTTTTTAGAAACCAATCTCAAATAGTCAATTTGTTCTCTAGAAAACCCCTCAAACAAATTTTTGTCTTTTTACCCTTGTCTTATAGCATGTGATAGAAGTGGTCTTTAGTTTTCAATCATGTCTTAAACCAGCTAAACTTCCTTGTCTATAGCTATCACAAGCCTAATACCTCTGCTTTCAAAACCCCCTGTTTCCACACAGCTCACTGTCAAACATTGGACAAGTTGTCTACCCCTCTCTCACTGATTATTTTGTCATAACCTGAATATGCCTAAGAAACTCTTCAGAAACTATGATAAAATGTCTAGGTCTAAGTGGTGGTGTTTAGGGAAAACACCCTAAGAAAACTATCCCCAAGTCAAAAACCATGTTTTTGACATCAGTCAGCTATCATTTCTTCTTATTTGTCAAAACAAAACCCTTGTCTATCCCTAGGTCATACACCATCAAAGAGGTCACCTTGTTTTGTTTCAAGAAAAGCTCACAAAAGTTCAAATTCAAGAAGAAATAGGGAAAGAAGTTCCATGTCCAAAGAAAGTGATAATTTCAAGCATGATCTTCATGAATACATCAAGAAGGCTCTCCAAAGATAAAAGACATCTATCAATGCATCTCTGCAGGGGTGTATATATTGATGACAGTAAGAAGAGTGCGAGCAAAAGAACACTTCAGGAAAAGATTTCATGTTGCTGCAGCTTACTATTGGAAATCAGAGAAAGTGCAGATTGTAAATAGAAAAGACCTACAGGATTCAAACTCAAAACGCCAAAAATTCAAGAGTCCTCCATCATGGAAAATCAACACAAAGGTTGGGTAATGTCTACCTCCAGTGCTTCATGTTAACTCAAATGGAATTTTTGCATTAGTTCCCAAACATGTGAGCTAGCTCTGCAAATCAGTCTTATGCAACCAATAGTGACAATCTTTTGGCAAAAAGAGCCTCTAAGCAACCAGGCATCAAAATGAAAGGTATAAGAGGAGCAACTGCCTTTTTATCTTACTTTAAGCCAAGGCTCTAAAAACATTCAAGGACAACTTCAGTGCCAAAGGAACTATAGCTACTATAAAGAAGGGTTATTTCAAGACAAACACAACAAGCATTTATCATTGACAAATGCATTACTTACCCCTAGGTTTCATAGTGAAGTTCTGCAAGAAGTCATGTCTCAAAATTAGAACAGATAGTGGGTGCAGAGTTTAGTTTTTCAGGAAGGGCCTCCTTCACAAATAATTAGAGGGCATAGTATTTGATGAAAGATCTCCTCCTTCAAGAATTAATACAATCAATAACAAAGAAAATCTCTACACAATTTTTTGAAAGCCTTTTTCATGACAAACAAAAGGTAAAAACAGTTTTTATGACATAGCTCCTTCAAAGGCTAGCAAAGGGCATAGCACAGACATTGTGTTTAAAGATAATCTTCAATTGATAAACAGGCCAAAGACATTGTTGTTTGAAAGCCTCCTTTAATGATTAAAAAATGAAAAAACTTTGTTGAAAGGTCTCATTCAAAAGGAATAGAGCACAGTTTGTTTAAAGGTGTCTACTACAGTCAACGACAAATAAATAGCTCACACAATTGTCAAAGGGCCTCCCTCATGACAAGCAGAGGGCCCACTTACCACTTGTTCAAAATACCTCCTTCATGATAAGTAGAGGGCCTTCACAGTGGCCTTGATGAACCTAGGTATTTGTATTTTGCATTGCCTCCTCCAAAGATGAGCAGAGGGAAAATCACCAGGGGTTAATATTTTGTTTGAGAAAGTTTTCAATGGTAGACAAAGATGAGAGTTTAAAAGAGTTCATTTAATGATAAACAAAGGCTAAAAATAGTTTTTGTTACATGTTCCCTTAAATGTCTAAACCAAGGACATAGCACACACAGATAACTTGTTCAAAATGCGATCTTCAAATGATATAGCAGAGATGAAAGAAAACTTTTGTGGTTATAGTGCCTCCTTCAATCATGAGTAGATGGAAAAACACAAGTTTTCAAGAATCCTCCTTCAGTGATGAGCAAAGGGCACTCATCTTGTTTAAATGAAACTCTTAGATGAATAAACTCAGTTTGTTTAAAGGGTTTCTGTGAAGGAAAAGATTGGTTATTTAAAGGTTTCCATCAGTAATAAGTAAAAGGAAAAATAGTTGGTTTAAAGGTAATTTTTCAATCATGACAAGCAGAACTGAAACAGTCTTGTTTGCGGAAAAAACCTCCTACATAATAAGTAGAGAGGTCCCACATAGTTTTCAAGAAACTGTCCCTACAAGAGAGAAATGAAAATCATATAGTTTACATGGGTCTCTTTCAAATTGTAGGCAAAGACACAGTCTCAGAAGGCCCAGTTTTTTATGAAGAATAAGCCTCCTTCAAAGAATAATACAGTCATATTTAAAGGCCTCCTTCAAGGAGAAACAGGGCGCCCCAAAATACAAAGTGCAAAGGATGTAATCTCTGTTTTCAAAAGGCACAAAGGAAAAAATGTAAAATCACCAAAGGGAGGGAAAAAAACATTCAAAATAATTTTAAAAGAGCTATAAAAAGCTCTCAAGTGGACGTTTTTCATTCTATTTTGCAACTGACAGAGGAGAGAACAATTTTTAGAACCCTGGGCAAGTTATTGTGCAAATTTTTTAAGACGCGATGCGCCTGTTGCGGGACACGACGCGCCTGTAGTCGCTCTCCAAAGGAAAATTGAACGGGCACGACGCGCCTGTGGGATAGTGTGATGCTCCTGGAACAGTGCCTGGTGCCCAGCCCATTACACTCTACCCGGCCCATGCCCACGGTGCCCGGCCCGACACACAGCACCCACAACAAGCTCGCCTAGTACTTCTACATGGTTTCTACCACCTCGCCCAGGCCCTTTGCCAACCTTGCATGGCCATCACACTCCTGCCGAGCCCTTTTCCTACTCTGCACAGCCCATCTGCCGACGTGCAGGTCTACCCGGCCCGGCGTGCAAGGGGCGCCCGAGCACCCAAAGCAATGTGCCCAAAGGTGCCCAAAATCTATTTTTTGCACAGTTTGGGTTTTTCAACACAACAAGGAGTTTTTTGAGAGGTATTAATCACTTCCTTCATCTCAGTATTTTGGTCATAAAGGTATTTTGAAATCAAAACTTAAAGGAAGAAACAGTGTTTTTAAGGAGAAAGACATAGTTTATTTTGGAGAAAACTTGTTTTCTAAGTGAGTAAAGAAGAGTAAGACTAAGATGCCTCCAAGGAAAGTCAAGAAGGTAGGCCATCACAATAGGTTTTAACCCACTACTATTAAGGAAATCACTGCATCCCCTTCAATCTTATCTTATTTTCAAGAAGTGGGTTACCTTTACTTTTGCAATAAAATCCAAGAGGCCACTAGTTTCCCTCTCTTGACTGAGTTGTTTGCCCTGAGATTAGATGGAGAGAAAGTTCACATTGCAAGTTTTGACTTTGTGCTCACCCCTAAAGCTGTGTCAAAGGCAACCAAGATTCCCTATATCGGAGAAAAATGGTTCAAACAAGCATACCTAGACCTAAATCTCTATAAGCCCTTTCTGAAGCTAGCCCATCGGGATGAGTGCCAATCTATCTTTCCTTTTTCTCACTTATCGAGCAATTATGCCCCCCTTATGAAAACCATCATGAAATATTTCACATGTGAGGGGAGATATTCTCGAGTTTATTCCTATCATGTCAGACTTCTGATGCATTTCACTTGGACTCAGCTGCCAAACAAGCCTTTCTTCCTCGGCAAGAGCATAGACAAGATGTCCTCCTTTGTTCAAAAGAAGCCTCTAGCTCAGCAGAAGGCCAGTCTATTCCATCATTCTCTCATCAAGGTCCTCATCCTTCGCCAGCTGAAACAAAAAGGAGTCTCTTGAGAAAATTTCATTTCTCATCCTGACCTCATTGCTTCATCTTCATCCCAAGGCCCCTCTCATGCACCTTCCTCACCCTCCACTCATTATGTTTCCCCTTATTCTCATGAATATACTCCTCAAAGGAAAGCATCACCCATAATTGATAGTAATAAAGAAGAAAGTGGCAAAAGCAAGCAAGGAGGTGATGAAGAGAAAAGTTGTCCTCAAACATACAGTGAAAAGAGTAAGGAGAGAAAAAAAGGGACTTCTCAGCAAAGCAGTGATCATGAAGGCATTGGTAGTAAACAAGCATTGAGGACAGTGAAGAAGGTAGCCCACACACAGCTAATGAAGGTAGTCCTCAAGAGACAAGTAAGGAAACCTGGGAAGATAGTGATAGCATGCAGAAAACAAAAGAAGGCGCTCATGATGATGACATCCCACCACAGACTGAAATCAATGTTCATAAATTTGGTGGCAGCACACATGAAGAAGTTCAAAACAGTGAAGCTAATAAGATAGCCCTCACTCAATTGAAAACAGTGAAAGTGGTAGCCTATAACAAAAGCAAAAAATTGATGAAAACAGTGAGGAGGGTAAAAAAGACAGTCCTAAAGACAGTCATGACAAAATCAGAGGCAGTGAACAAGGCAGCCCTAATGAAGAAGACAAAAACAGTAAGCAATATAATTACAGCCTACATGAAGGAGACAATGTGAATAGTGATCATGAAAATAGTCCTCAAGGACATGTGCTTGCTGCCTCTCCTAGGCAAGGGGCCATGTTTCTTTCCTCAAATGTGGCAAAGACTAAAATCACCAAATCTGCAAAGAAGAAAACTACTCAAGCAGTGACTAGTAATGTCACTAAGGTGCTAAGGAGTAGAGGAAAACTTCCTAAGCAAGCTATTGTTGAATTTCCAAAGAGAACAACAGCAAAGAATCCTATCCAAAGCAAGGGCAAAGAAAAGGTTGAACAGCAGGAGAGTAGCCATGAGCATGAAAAGGAATTTGGCATCATACAAATAGACAGTGATGTTGAAGATGATGAAGCCAGAATCCTTAGGTCACTTTTGCAAAACAGAGAAGCCCAAATTAAGGACTTAGAAACTGATCTAGAAAGGTCAAAGGACCTCATACGCTTTCTACAAATGCAAAATAGACAGATGAGCGGGAAAATGGCAATCTATGAAGCTCGGGCACCTAAATATAAGAGAGAAGCTCAGGAAACACAAGTAAAACTCGATGAGTACATGGGCGAGTTTGTTGATGATGATAAGGATGAAGAACCAGCAAGGAAAAGGCCTAGGACCATGGGTCTTAGGAAGGCATTGGAAAAGCAAAGGGAAGAGGAATCAGCCCTTGTATAGCAGTACGCTTTTACACACCTACTTGTTCAAGAGATAGAAAATGACAAGGAGTCTTGGCTTGAGAGAGGAAATAAACATTTGGAGACTAAATTGGACAAGGCCAACAAGGATTTGGACCTACAAATGAGGATGACCATGCATTATAAGAAACTAAATCAGTTTGCCCGAAAGAAGCTCAAAATTGCCCAAGCCAAGCTCAAAATTGCCCAAAGGAGGTGCCCAGCAAAAATAAGAGGAAAAGGCTAGTCTCGGCTTGGAATCCTAGCTCAAGCTTCCATGCATGTTTCTAGAAACCCTTAAGGGGTTATCTCACCAAAATTTGGCAATTTTGGACATGATCTTATTTTTTGTGATTTTTAGGCCTAATAGCATAAATTCATGCACGCTGACATTTTTGCTTGGAGCATCATCAGTTGATGAAAATTACATTTTTGGATTCATTAAAATTAAGGGAGCATACTCAAAAAATTTCAGATCAAAAGAAGTTGTTTTGGTCCCTCAAAAAGGCTAAAACAATCATTTTTCACCTTTCTGCCCCTTATATCAGCAGGTGCTACACTCCTGGTTTTTTCACTCTTTATAATTTTTGACAAATTTTCCGGCATTATTTTGGAAAACCTCAAGTATTTCTAGAAATTAGACATCTGGGGCTTTCCAACGAGCCATCACGGGCCTCATTTCGACATAGGGAAGTCCCTCAAAACTCCTATGAAAGATATACTTTTTTCTGGTGCTACGCTCCTGTAAAATTTGCTGAAAAGCAGTTTTCTGAGTGTGACTAGCCAAATGTACGTTAGGCAAGTTTATTTCATGTGTCAAGCCTCAAAATTGATTCCTTTTTTCTATTTTTGTCCGAAAAGATATTTTTAGAGGATATTTTGTGCCTTGGACCTTGTTAGGCCTCAAGGACAGTTTTAGATATTTGTTTTTGGCCAATGGCCTTCTAGTTGCTCTAGGTGGGTTTCTTCCTCCTTGGCCTATATAATCCAAGAGGATTTATTGTAATAGCTGGAAGAACTTGAGTTATAGAGAGAAATACATAGCACTATGAGCTTTGAAGAAATACTTGTTTTATGAAGTGGATGATCTCTTGCTTGGCTTGATGGTGGAGGAGCATTGTGTGTAGGATTCCATGGCTTGGTGAATTGTATTGTGTTTCTTGTTTGTTATGTTTTCTTAGTTTCTCATACATGTTTTCATGCTTCTTGCTTGCTGTAGTTCAGTAAAGAATAAATTTGAGATATGCCCATGGAGGCACCTCAAATTTCCTGATTCATTGCAGCTTAAATGTTTTCATCTTTCTTGGTCATGTCAAAGAATTCTTAATTGCTCTTTGGTTCACTAAGAACTTATTACTTGTTTCATTAATGGTTATTATGTATGTTGTCTAGTATGATTCATAGTATGATCTACTTACTCATAGCTAATCAAAAATCCTTTTCTGAAATCTCTCTCTGAATTATTGGTTGTTTTAGTTAAGTCAAAGAGGTCTTGTTTCGATCTTGCCCTTTGTCCATGCTTTGCAGTCTTATTTCAAAGTTCCCGATAGCTCAAGATATGATGTTTAGGAGTTCCCTCTTTATAGATTGAGTTGTTTGTTAATCTTATTTGTTTTCCCAAAATTTTGAAAGTGATTTTCCCAAAGTTAGAGGGTCTTATACTTCTATGTATCACTGGATTGTTTATTTTCTGCATCTATCAGTTTGAGTTTCGTTCATAGAGATTAATGGTCAGCCCTATCTCATGAATGCTTGTTGTTTAACTATTTGTGCTTAAAATCTTTGTATTTCACAAACTTAATGTTCATCTCATCTCACTTTCACCCAAAGAATCCATTTACCTCGACTAAATCGTCCCTACAGTAATAACTTGTCCATCATTAAGACAGTCTTGACCTTATCTAACCCCATAGCCCAATTGATTTGATGAACTCCATATCTATTTTTCCTTTTAATCAGTTCCCCTCAAAAACTAAAAACAAACCAAAACATACTTAACAACTAGCCTAAAATCAAATATACAAAAGCAAACAAGTTTACATCCTTTTCATAATAGAGAGAGCCCTCTCTGAGTCCAGGAAGGCTAGGTACTAGGGCTCCAAAGTTTGGTCTGATGTTACTCTGTCATTTGGTTTACCAATCAGCCAAATTACGAGACTCCAACACATAGAAGGCTTGACCATTGGGATTCTGCATTGTTGGATTGAGGAGCTTCCTATGCGACTGTAGCGACACATTATTGGGGTTCCTAACTATTGAATGCAGTTACTTCGTAGGATAGATAGATCTATAACATGTTACCACAAGCACCACTAGTTTACTTATGACATTTTGCATACATTTTGAGGTCAGATGACCAATGTGTTTTGGACACAATTTTTGTAAAAACCTATAACTATCTATCTATATGATTTCAAATTTTTTCCTATGTTTATTGTGCAATCCTATTCAATGATGTGAATGTTTTCTTTACATATGTTGCAAATGTCTATCTAAAACTTGATTAGCTAATGAATCAGTCAATGTTTTCAAATTTTTGGAAATGTGTTGATATTGAATAAAATAAAAATGTCTTTCCAAAAGTCGAACTCTTTAAGAAGTGTTGGATTTCTAACAGTATAAACACTAGTAAGTTGTAATACCACAAGTTGTGAGTCTAACCTTATGATTATGCGGTTAATACCAAATGAAATGGCATCAGAGAGAAGTTCGATCAACGCGCTATACTTAGCAATATTGTTCATCGATCTACCAATACAAATCCCTTGAAAACTCACTAACTCACCATTCGGAGCGAAAATTTCCCACGCTGCAGAGGATAGATTCTGCATACTACGACTAGCACCATCAGCATATCCAACAAATGGTTCTGAAGATTCAGACATCTGCGATGAAATGTAAAGCGGATTACTAACGTCAAGAAACTCTAAAAACAAATTAAGACAGCGAATGCAAATCAATAGCATATATTTACAATATAATACAAAAAATTACCACGCTCATGATTAAGCATAGTAACGTTTCAAATACAACCCATTTCCAGGCTATGCTAATGGAATTCCATCGTAATCAACTAACTCATAGGCACCCTTAGCAAGAACTCTTTTGACAATATAGGGGCCATGCCATAATGGCTCAAACTTTCTTGTACCTATTACATTAGCTTATTGATCATAAAGAAGGACCAAGTCGCCCTATGGGAAAATGCGAGGTTGGACATTTTTTTCATATTGCGCCTTTATACGTCTCTTATGCACTTCGTTGGCCAATTGGGCTTCACAATGTGTTTCATCAAGATGGATGAGGTTAAGGAGACGCGCTTCTTCTTCAGAGGTGTCAGGTAACAATTCTATTGTGATTTTTAACGATGATATTTCGCATTGGATTAGTAAGATAGCTTCTAGACCATACACCAATTGAAAAGGAGTAAATCCGGTCGCGTTTCTCACCGAGGTTCGATACACCCACAAGGTGGAGTACAGGATCAAATGCTAGTTTATTTTATGAACTCCTATCATTCGTTGAAGCATTCGTTTAAGAATTTTGTTAATAGCCTCAACTTGTCCATTTGATTGTGGATAATAAGGAGTAGAATTATCATGTGACAATCCTAACTTGGCAGTCAATTTAGACATCATGTGGTTGTGAAAATGCTTCCCATGATCTGTAACTATAGCCTGTGGGACCCCAAACCATGCAATAACGTGGTTGAAGAAAAAAAATGTAGTTGTTTGTCCTGTGTTGTTGAATGTAGGCATTGCTTCGGCCCATTTGGTAAAATAGTTGAGTGCGACAATAATATAACCATGCCCCTCGGACGAAGGAGGGTTACAGGTCATGAAGTCAATACCCCATTTCGTAAATGGTCCAGAAAAGACAACAGGATGCATTGGCACTGGCAGTTTACAGATTTTACGATAAAAAATTTGGCATGCATGACAACTTCTGACCGCGAGGATGCAGTCTCGAAAAATAGTAGGCCAAAAGTAACCGGCGTGGAATATCTTCTGCACAGTAGCATATTGAGATAAATTTCCACCACAAGCCCCAGCATGACAATCATTTAACACTTTTTCGGCCTCCTCATGAGTGAGGCACCTCCTTAAAATGGTATCGACACTGTGACAATAAAGTATATTGTTGATGATCAGATAATCTTTGGCTTGGTATCGAATACGTCGTTGTTCAAAGCAAGAGGTATTAGGTCGAAAAGTTTGGGTTTGGAGATAAATGATGAAATCCCCATACCAAGGATCAGATGATCCGATCAGAAACAGAGACTTGTCTGGAATTGATGGTTCCGACGTAGTTTCAGTACTATCAAAGGGAAGTTCACAGAGAAGCTCAGCCAAAACTAAAGACTTCTTTGACTTGGATTTGATAAATTCCAAATCAAATTCCTACAAAATGATAATCCATTTTCAATATTTTCCCCCCAGCAATTGACGTGATAAGATGTAAGTCATGGGGTTGCAATCCGAAACTATTGTCGTTTTTCGGAGCAGGATATAATGGTGAAATATTTGTACAACTTGAACAGCTGCTAAGGCAAGATTTTCTACGTATGAGTACTTAACTTCCATATCATTGAGATTACGACTCAAATAATAGATCAGATGTTCAATTCCGTCTTCTACTTGGACCAATACCATAGCAATGTTTGTTTCGACCACGGCGATATATAGGAAATAATCATTTTGATAATTAGGAGGATACATTAATGACACTCGGACAAGAGTGTCCTTGACAGTATCAAAAGAAGCTTGCGCAACTTGATCCCAATGGAAGGGAACCCCCTTTTTCAAGGGTCGAGTAAATCCTTTAGCCATTTCAGCATAATTTGGAATGAATCTCCTTTGGAAGTTAGTTTTTCCTTGAAGTTTCTGTATCTGAAGTAAGTTTGACGTCGCAGGCAAATCAAGAATGGCCTGAACGTTCAAAGGGTCAATTCAAATCCCTTATTTTGAGACTACGAATCCAAGCAAACAACCGAAACCAACAAAAAACACACATTTATGTGGATTGAGGCATATTTTGTAGTGTCGACAGCGTAAGAAAATGGCTCTCAAATGCATCGGGTGATCAGTCTGATTTCGTGAATGCGCTGGTAAATCATCTAGATATGGTTGAACAATGTGCTTGATGTCATTGAAAGCATAATCCATTTCTCTCTAAAAAGTTTCCCCAGCGTTATTTAAACCAAACGGAAGTTTCCTATATGTGAATGTGCCCCAGGGATAGATGAATGTTGTCTTATGTTGATCATCTGGGAGGATATTGATTTGATTGTTGCCAGAAAATCCATCCATGAACGAAAAAATTTCACATCCAGCACAATCGTCAATAATCTAGTCGATAAAGGGAGTAGGATACTTGCCTTTTGGACAAGCATGATTAACATCCCGATAATCGACGCACACTCTAATGGTTCCTTATTTTTTCATGACAGGAACAATATTGGAAACCCACTCAATTTGCGGAACAAGGTAAATGAAACTAGCACGCAAAATTTTTTCAACTTCTACTTTGATGGCAGCGGCTTTCTTCAGATGAACAGGACGAATCCGTTGATGCACCGGTTTGACATCAGGATACATATTAATAGTTTGTTCAAATATACTAGTATCTATGCCTGGCATTTCCTTGTAAGACCAAGAAAATACATCACGAAATTCACGAAAAAGAGAGCGATATGATTCAAGTTCTGATGGAGAACAAGATACACCGACATGAGTATTCTCTACAATGCCAGGTTTGGTCGAAATATCGATAGAAATTGTTTCTTCAATATTTTAAATATTTCTCTTGGAATCGATTGCATTAATAGAAAAATAATTCGAAAAGAAATTTTTGATGGATGGGTAATATAGTTCACTAAGATCATTTTCTTCATAATCAAGAAGATGGGAACGATGATGATAATCTTCCCATGGTTCTCCTTCTGACATCATGGCTTCCAAAATATTCTCATCTATCGAGAATGTTGAGGAAAATGGATCAGATGGAGTACCAAAATCTAAGGAACGATCAACCCAAACACTTGGTGACGTTGATTTCAGATTTTCCGCCCAAGCGAGATAGATTGATTGTTATGCCAGCTCAATAGGGTTGGGTGGCAGAAACTCATCCAACGTAGAAATATCAGAATCACTTGTACTCTTCCTTAAGCCAGATAGAGTGGAAGAGATCATGTATCAGGTCTCTATACTTGCAATTTATGTCGACGTCGCTAGCGGCAGTAATGCAAAGGTTCCCATAAGAGTGGAATCCTTTAAGAGTCCTACGCCAATTTTTTGAAGTTCTATTTGGGGTATGTGAATGAATGGAACACTTCCAGTTACCTGTGAAGCAGAGGCAAAAAATTATAATTCATTAATGACTGTAATTGTACCTTTATGTGGAAAGGCAATCATTCTAAAATATGTAGAAACAATAGCAGTCATCGCATATACCCATGGCCTTCCAAGTAAAATATTATAGTCAAGGGGTCTGTCAACAACCTCAACATCAATATTCGTTGTTTTCCCCCCTAGTTCAAAATGTAGGTTATTAATAATACCACAAGGTTTATATGTACATCCATCGAATGCCTTCAACTTCGTTGATGATTGTGATAAGTGCGGCGAGACAAGTGACTTCCAACAGTTTAGAGACATAATGCATGTATATCCTCCCTCATAAATAATAATGCGATGAACAAGGTGATTGAGAAATTTTACCTGTATGGAGAATGAAAATTCAGCTAGTAGTTGCAGTACATAGCCTGTATGATTAAAGACGACAAGATTAGAATTAGTCGGATCAATTCCACCAATGGAAGACAATAAAGCCTGTTTTTGGGAGGGAAAATTTTGTAATACCTCAAGAGCAGACATAGTTGAAGGGGATTGAGCCAAATCTTCAACTATATTATAACTTTTTGCAGCTCTTGCTCGAGGATTATATGTCGATTTATGAATTACTCCCTTTGGTGGCTTGATTTTCAATTCAGGAATAACAATAGGTGGTACTGATTCTGTAGATGGATTCATTTTCGAGGTAGTAGGTTGATCAGTGGCCTGACTGACATAATATTTATTTCGCGTCGACACCAAAATATCTGTTGAAGATTTTGTGACAGATAACATTAACACTTGGGAACTAGGAGTTGGATCCGTAGCAACCATATTTGTGTCCGGATTTGGAAATGGGTCTGTCAACATAGCTGACGCATTGGAAGTCTTGATGATTTTTGAGACTTCAGCGAGGCGAGGACAATTCCTAACAAAGTGTTCCTCATTACAGATTATGCATGGATAACAAGGTTTTCGAGGTCCGAACGGTTGATCAGATGATCTTTCTTGCGCGTTAGAAGTTTGCATTTTCTTTGATTTCCCCTTTTTCTTACTTCCTCGTTGCTTGTTACCTTTGCCTTTGTCAAATGACACGGCATTAATTTTGGAGGTAGGATTAGGATCAGATGCAGTAGTGTGGTGTGTGCTTGCAGTGCCAATCAAGCTATCTCCAGCATGAGAGTCCTTTAATTGAGGAGGAACATTGAAATTAGATCTCGACGCATTAGGGATTTTTTCATAGAGCATGCCAGATTCAGTGTAAATCAAGTCTAAATATTGGGCATGAGTGATAACTTTCTCTTCTGTGATGACGCTACCCTTAGCCACATCCTTAGATGGTAACAATGACTTAATGAACCATTCAGCAAGGAGTTGATCCAGAACAAATGTCTTAACCATTCAGCGATGATGGCGCCACTCCTGAATATGATCAGAGATTTGAGTAGCATTAGTCTATTTTAAATTAATCAAGAGTTCCATTCCAATTTCATATCTGATTGGTAACTAGAAATGGGTCAAAAAGATAGTAGCTAGGGCTGTGAAATTATCAAAATAAGCTCTAGGTAATTCAATGTACATTTTGCAGCCGGATCTGTGAGCGTACGCTAAAAAAGACGTAGTCGAAAAGAATCATCATTCAGGGAATTTGATGAACACCATAAATGATAAGTCATAACATGAGTCGACGGATCTTCTCCAGGGTTTCCATTGAACTTAGGAATATTCAAGGGTAATTTGTGAGGTATCACCGTCCACCAAGGAGCATAGTTGATTGGATCATTGGTTAACCGATTTAAATCTGGTAACTCGAAAGTTGCAACAAAGGGTAAATGTCTATTAAGGTCAGGTTGAGCATAGTCAGTATGAGATGGAATTGCTTGAGAAATAGGCCTTTGAGCACTAGCATAAGGAATCTGTTGCTGGTAAACTAGATAGGGGTTGTTTTTCATAGCAAACACTTGAGGATTTTGTTGACCAAAACCTGGATATGGTACTTGTTGAAAAGAGGTTTGAGGCATTTGCACCTGTGGCTGCCAAGGGGTTTGTCCACCAATGTTATAACCCAAATTAGGATAACTTGGATTCGATTGATATGTATAACTCGGTTGCGGTTGTGACATCCCATAAAATGGTAGACCAGCTTGTGAATAAATAATTCCTGGTACATGTTGTTGTAAATTAACCGAAAAATTTGGAGTATGTGGACCCAAAATTTGATGATATTGATTTGAAGGACCTGCTTGATAAGGTTGATGTACAATATTTTGATTTTGTAACAGCGGTATAGATGTATTAACAAGTGGTAATGAAGTGGGTGTAACAGGTTGAACCGGTTGATATGATTGTACAACCGTTTGTGGTTGGATAGGCAGAGTGTTCTTCCATTGACAAACATTCGTTTCAACATTAGATTGACCAAAAAGTGACAGAGTACTATCATATTGGGTGACCAAAGGTTTCCCCCCAGCATGAGGAGGATAATAAGGCGGAAAATATTGCTCTCCAAATGATGGGAGTCCAGTTGATATGGTACTTGAAGGAATAGACCCAGAAGGACTGACTTGATATTTCCCTGATGATGTGTATAATGAATCAAGTCGTTTAGTACTTACGATAGGATTACCAGTTAAAATATCGGATGATGACATTGGTAAAGACCATGGATTCGAAGATGCACCAGATAAAATTCCAGATAATGATTTGTAACCTGATGGGACCATAGGGCCACCATGAAAATATGACTCTGGTGAAGTGGTAAACATCGACAGGGTAGCGAGGGCAGGAGCTGACGTAATTGGAACAGCTGGCCCAACTAAAGATGTTGGTTCATACATGGTTACTTGAGCAAATGTATTCCCTTTTGAATCGACAGGAATTTGAAAAGGAGGATGATCAACAAAATCAGAGGATGTCGATTGAGAAAAATACTCATACAGGTAAAGGTGCTCCCCAAATTGGGTTGGAGTTAAAGGTGTATTGTCTTGTGGGATCTCTTCAATCACAATTAAACCAAGTGGAAGTATTTCATCGTCAGGCCCAAAGTATATTTCAGGTGTTTGACTGTGTGATATGGGAGATTCAATAACTACAGAACTTTGTGGGATGACCAAGGTAGGAACAACTTTCGGGTGTTCGACTTCAGGATTCAAATGTTCTGGCGAAGAAGAGACAGGATCTGGATCAATTTGTGGTTGAACAATGTCGGGTCCAAGAGGTATGGTCTCACTAATTGGATGGATTGTGACCATCGGTTACTATGAAGACTCTGTTTCGACAACAGTAGACGAACCTAGATGTGTAGAAACAACTTGAAGTAACTCTGTTTTATGGGAAAATGATGTTTCACTAGTGGTACGAATTGTACTTGATTTGACAGATCGTGATCGCCTTCACTTACCAGAAGTAACTTCTGGCAGTAAAGGTGGTTTTAAAGTTAATCTCCGCGATCGACGAGGGAAAATATTTTTTTCTTCCACGATTACTGATTAATTTTAACCAAAAACAAATAAAAAAAATAAAAGGGTAATTCTAGGCAAAAGGGTTTACCAAGAAACTATGAACTGCAGAATACCTCCTGGCAAACCAAGAAGTACGGGCAGGAAATCTCCTCGAATTTTGTGTTCGGTTTATCACAATTTACAAGGTGGCCGACTCAAATCACTATGGATGGATAGCACCTTAAAGTTTTCCTCCCAAATATAGTCGAAGGTACGTGGATTCCCAAGTCTATATTAGAGCTGTCTAATGCAAAACCGCACAGTGAGAGCACCCCTTTATACTTATCGTATTGTAACACCACTCGATATACCCGAAATTACATGGACAAGCTACGATATACTTACGTACTTGGAGTGAGGTATCACACTCGGAATGTATCGCAGACAAGTTAATGAAAGCTGCTATGTTTTATGACACCGAAACACGTCTCTAGCCTAGACCTTCTAAATGTTATCGTTATGGTTAAAATTATTTTTTAGGTAAGTTGAGATTAATTTTATGTTGAATCTTGCTTAAAATTTTCCTTTCAAAGGTTCACCCTGATGATGTATTGGAAAACTCTTAAAAGGCAAATAAAAATGATAAGCAATCTTTCACTTTCAGCTTCTTCAATGAAAAACCTAGCTACTAAGGGAAGAGAGCAAATAATTTGTGAGCAAACAAATCAATGAGCAAAACAAATCAATGATCACAAACTAAATGCAAATGTCCTAATGTTCCTTTTTGCAAAGCACACAAAAATCCTACATGTAAATGCAAGTTTTTCTTTTCAGTTTCCTTAATGTTATGAATGCAGAAAAGAAACTAGGTGCACTAAATCAACTAATCAAATGCCTTTTACTTTTGAGAAATGAAGAATACAAACATGAATTTCTCTTTTGAAGGAAAAATGAGAATTTCAACAACAATTTCTCCTATCAAGGAAATGAAGATTTTATGACAATTTCCTATTTCAAAATCAAATGATTCTTAATGCGACCATAAAAAATAATTTGAAATCAACTTGTCAATGATAAAGAAAAAAAAAATTTAAACAAACATTGAACAAATTTTCAGTCAAAGGAGGAAGAAGTATATAGATTTACTGGTCAATATGAGGATCAAAATTTTCAAAACACGGCAGAAAACAAACTAAAGCAAATTGCAAAGGAAAATTCAAAGGAATCTGGATGGTTTCAGGAGTAAACGCAGTCTCCAAGGGGAGACAGTACTCTGCAACGCAGGCCTGAAAGGGAGACAGTGTTATGCAGAGCACTGTGTCCTGTCTAAGGGTGCATTGGGCGCAGTGTATAAGGAAAAATACTACTGTTTAACTCACTATCTTTGCAAATTTGGCTTTGAAAAATTTTAATTTTTGTGTGTAACAACTACTGGGTGGATAAACAAAGCAAATCAGAGGCTAAGTCACCTAAATCTAAGGGAATTTCTTCCCAGTGGAGTCGCCAATTTGTTGGGCCAGAATTTTGAATTACGGATAAAACACGCTTCCCTAGACAGATGAAAGTCTAGAAAAACAGATTAAAGACTACAAGACTACCTTTCCTAACTCATAGCAGACACACAGAAAGGATTAGAAGTTTACTTGTAATCCAAGCGCTTCTAAATGGCTCCTTCTATCGCTTCCGTTGTAGCTTCAAATTCAAGCGGTTTGTAGGAAAATTGCTTCCTGCAAGAAGAACACTAAAACAATAGAAGATAGCAATAATACAGATGTATATTAAATTTAGTTGGCTAAATTAGTAAAGCATAAACAATATACATCAACTAAGATCTTGCAATATGGAAAATCAAAGCCAATACAGATGCATATAGGGAAAAGTAAGTTGTATTCTTTATTGCCGATAGAAGGAGAGGTTACAACCAAATGATTGATTTGAAGTGACCCTTCCAGTAACGATCCTCAGCCCCATCACAGTATAAATCTCTCCATCAACTATTACACAAATCTAGCTCTCAATTGAAAATATTCCAGCATTCCTCTACTCAAATTCTTCCTTATCAAACACTCAGATCTGTGCTTAATTTATAGATGAACTGAAGGTTGTTTTGTAATCAATGACTTTCCAATAATAGGCAAGACATGTTCCCAGTCATGTATATGTCAAATGGACACTTGGATTCGAAGCTTGACACATGTGAACTCTTCTAGAAGGCACTGGCCAAGTGGAGATTCCGAAACAATGAGAATTTCGCTCCCAATGTGACCAACGCGCCCATAGATGTCAGGAAGTGCTTTGCAGAGCGGCCTTGCATGGGGCTACCTGCATATGCAATGCACTTAGTCCCCTTAGTGGCAGCGTTGGTGAGCTCCCACATGCTATATAATAAGCTTCAAACCTTAGAAACCTTTTTCTTGATTAAATTCATGCTTGATTTGTCTTGTTCTTGCCTTAGGGCATGTAGCAACTTGAAATGATAGGGAATTATAAACCCTTAGTCATTGGTCCTGGAGATGATGCCTAGTTAACCAGGTCATTGGGAATGATGCCAAAATTGACCTATAACAATTACCATTATTTCCTCCGCGTTATGGACGGTGTAATCAGACTCTTACACAACTGCTAGAGTCACACGCTGCCAACACACTCTTCTATAGGTGTGTCAATGTTGTTCCACTGTCAAATTCCAGCTCTAGCTTTATGGCATGACCCTAGCTTCTCCAAAATCTGCGTCTAACATCTACAGTCTCTCTAGCTTACAGCGACATATTTCTACCATTCGTTGATTGTCTTCAAGGTTTCAACTCCAATGGAAACTACGCCTATTACTTCCACTCCAGCCATAATGCTGTATAATTTGAAAAATATTTGCCAAACACCATAATAGCAATTGAAGCTCCAGCAAATACAAATTGTCCTATCTGAAGCTCGAGGCCACTAGCCATCCCTGGCATTCTTGGAAAGTTCTTCATTGCAACCCTACAAAATATTCTTTACAATTGAAAAATATTCTATAATTACACCTAATGATCAAGACCACTATTGGAAGACTTTTGTCAATATCATCTAGAACAAAGGTTCATATGGAGAATCTAACATGATTCAGTGCAAAATTTTCTAGAATATATGCTTCCAGCGAGTTATAGTGGCCATCGCAACAAATTCCCCACAAAAATATACAACTTCAACAACCTCAGACATACTCTGAAAATCACGCCCTGGATTGCAAACATCATTTCATAACAACCCAAAGATCCATTGAGAAAATGACGGGCTTATTTCTAAGACTGTAAACGCTTCTCAGTTCTGCTAGTCTGCAAATAACCTAATAGCATAGTCAAACGAGGGACTCTTGAACCGAAACTCTCCGTGCACCTGTATCATAGAACTTTGCGACTTCATTTGATAATATCACATTTCTCTATTACAATTACTCCAATCCTAGTACTTTCCTGACAATGAATTTGAACATAAGCAATCACGTAGGCCTGCAACACTTGGAATCTAGATTCCTTCAAAAATCCTAGATGAAATATAAATCATCCATTATGACCTATTTTGCACTAACACTTTGTGAATATAGACTCATTTAAAATCAAGCGGAACGCTATGCACTGTTTTCACCATATATTTCACAAAATGTACTAGTTTTGGCCCAAGTTGTTGGAAATGATTATTTAAACTGCACAAAACCGGACTCTTTGATCTATTTTCAACTGGAAGTTAAGAATATGGACTTCTTTAACATCAAATGTAACGTTGTTGAATACTTTCGCCCTCAAATTTCATAAGCTGTAATAGTTTTGAACTAGATAGTTGGAAAAAATAGTTTAAATAAAACAAATCCAGGTACTCTAACCTATTTTCCAATCAAATTTAAGATATAGACGTCTTGAACATCAAATGCAAGGTTGTGGACTATTTTCACCTCAAATTCCACACATTCTTCTCCAACCTTATGCTCTGATACCAAAATGATGTCAGGATACTGGATTAAATCAGATCCTAGCATATTTAAAAATTCGTGTGCTTTCTTCCTATTTAAAATTCTCAAAAAAATCTCTTCATTAAACAAACATTTGCAACTGCTTAAAACATACATAAATAAAAGTGAGCTTGTATAAACACAAATATATTGATATATAAATACACAAGAAATTCCTTGGCCAAATATTACAGTGGATGGCCTTTCAGCTCTCAGCCCTTTACTAAAGCCCTCAACCCATCCCTCACTCTCTCTGTATTTCTCACATCCTCCCTTGTTTTTCTTCCTCACACGACCCTCCTATTTATACATAAATATGAATTTATTCCACTCCATAAATTCCTCCACACGAATCTCAACTAAAATCTAAATTATATTTATCCTTTTTTTGGATTCAACTAAGTCCCGTTTATGGAATTCCTAATCCCTAGATTATCTACCTAATTCAACTCCACTCATATCCTTAATTATTTAAGTAATATTTACATTAATCCTCACATTTATATTTTCTCTCTTAATTTATTAAAAATGAGAAAATAATTAATAAAATAATTAAAAATCATCACCCCCCTAATTACACAAATGAATAATGAAAATTTATCTTTGATGCTCCTGCATGAGATGGTTTCTGGGTGTTGGGGATATGCCCTTCACTTTGAGATCCATTGGAGGAGATCTATACATTGTATATTTCAGATCTAATCTGCATATTTCTGAATACTTCTAAAATCACTGAATATTTCTACAGATCTGCATTCTTAGATCTCATATCTACTGCTTATACTTGGTGTAATGCTCAAAACCCTAAGGGGATCTGAAAGAGGAGCCTTTCTAGTGCATGGATCTATTATGGATCTGATATTTTATGCACAGATCTGCTCTATATTTTATATTTAATCAACAACAGCTTGCAGCTTAATAAAATAACATTGTCAAGGCAGTTTCAGTCCATACATGTGGTTGCAACACCTCTTTTGAGGGATTTTCTTCTATTGATGTCTTGTATTTCCAGCTATGCATCTTATGGGCCTCATTATACATCTGAATTTTTGTTGTAAATACTTTTGAAGAGCCTTCTTATTGGCCTCCTGCTTTGCTTTAGATGAACTGCGTTATTTTAATGCAGGACTATTTAGTATTGTTGCATTTTCCCTTTTGGGATATTACAGTGGTATCAGAGCATCATCTTGGCACAGCCTATGCATTCTAAGAAGCCAAAATGTCTTTTCAAGGAGAGAAAATACAGAAGAAGAAGATTGATTACATAGAAGACAAAGAATACAAGGGTCAAACCCCTTTGTCTGGATGAATGAAAGGGAAGGAGTTCTCAAAAACTTTGTTCCAAACTCTGCATGAGCTTAAAGGAGAAATCAAATAAATGAAGAGGGCAATACATGAAGGTTCCCCAAGAAGATATTTACATGAATAAATCCCCAATTATTCATCTTATATGTGCAAGCACTCAGCTACACAATCAGATCTACAACGTTATTCTATGCCCAGATTTACTGCAAGAGAGAAGAAGGAAGAAGATGCACCAAAGGAGGAGACTTTGAGTGATTATCTTTAGGAGTATGAATCTAAATCTTGGAAAATCAAGGAGAACTTGAGCTTCCAAGAGTCTTGCCAGCTCAAGGAGGAAAGAAGATCCAGCAAGTATAATAGTAGAAGAAGAGGTATATTCTTTCTACCAAATTTTGATGGATCCTCCACATGCACATTCAAGGATTGGGTAGATCAGCTAGACTCATATTTGGATCTACATCAAGTTTCAGAAAAGGAAGCTCTTAAGGTAGCAGTGCTACATCTTAAAGGTAAAGCTTATGCTTGGTGGTTATTTGAATCCTTTTCATTGAAGAATGCAAATATATCTACTTATGCAAGATTCACTAGGAGATTAGTGAAGATATTTTATGTTAAACAAACTAAAACATCTTTGATTGAGCTAGCAAAGCATGAGCATGCCAAACCCTTGCATGAGTTGGAAAGATCTATTATGCCAACTCCACTTCAGATTTCTATTGAAGGGGATAAAAATTTGTGTGATACTTTTCCAAGGGAAAGATCCCCATTGCGTGAAGATATTTCTTCTAGATAAGTCATGGAGATTCCTCTTTCAAGGGAAGACCAAGATCTAAGGTCTTTCATTGATAATGAGGTATTCTCAAATATTGGTGAGGAGAAAGAACAAGAGGGTAGTAACAAAATTGTCACTTTAGAAGGAGAGTCATCACCACATGGGGATGGACATGAAGTTATTGCTTCAAGGGAAGGAGCTTTTGCATCTTTACAAATGGTTCCCAAGTATCATCATGTGACAGTAGTTATGGGAAATAACACCTTGCTCCAAGGAGGAGGAGGAAGGATGGATCAGCATCCAATGATGAGGATCATGCACCCTTGTTTATTTCAAGGGGTTTCTATTCATGAGGAGACTACTTTATGCAGCAAAGAGAGGGACAAATCAGTCTACTCTTTCATACATTCCACTTCATATCTTGATGTCTCTTTACATGGAGGCATTCCACTAGGGAGGCCCCCTGATTGGAAGAAGAATAAAGTGTTCTCTCAACTTAGTGCAGTAGTGACATATGTGGCTAAGGAATGAGCCTTGGGAGAAGCTAGCACAGTGCTGAGAACCATTGATGGGTTCCAAGGAGAGATAATCAACCTTCTGAGTTGTACATTTCCATATACCACACATTTATCTGTTCTGGAAAATGATTCAGAGATCTATGATGATATGAGCATGGTATCAAATGCCCACTCCATAGTCTTGGGGCAGAAAATGATATCTCTACACACAAAGAATATTTCTGAATTTGACAAGAGGGTACCAACACTCTTGTATGCATGGGCCAAACTATGGAAGTTTTGGAAGAAAGAGACCTTTCAAAAGGAGGTTGACTTCCATGAACTTCAATCTTGTCTTGAGCAAGATCAGTTGAAAGAGAGGTATAAAATATGGAGTAAATTTACTCCAACATGTGACCTTGGTATTCAACATGTCAAAGAGGAGAACCATGATATGACAGGAGCTTCAGTTCAGATTTCTACAGTGCTATCATGGTGGGGGAGATTGGATCTATATTGGAAATCCCAACTGTTGGTGGAATATTCCAAGGATCTTCACACATGCATGATTCTTGATGACCAGCTACAAGATGAGGTCTATTTAGTCAAAGATGGAGTCATCTATGATCATGGTATGATCTTCTTATCTAGATCCTCCAAGCTCAAGAAGAAGTTACTACAAGGAGCCTATGAAGAGTTATGTTTCAGCCACACATATTCTATGAAGCTCAACAACATCATCTTGAGGAGATACTATTGGGAGGGCTTTGAAGGAGAAATATATCATCATTGTAAAAGATGCATGTACCATATGGAGATGGAGTAGCAACATAACTCTATGGAAGAGTTAATTCAGCCCTCTATTTCTCTTTTTGAGGAAGGGGATAGATCTATGCACCACTCCATTTGTTTGAGGAGGACTATTGGTGAAGAGCATACTTATGTAAATCATGTTTTATTTTCTGATTGTATGCATTATTTTACTATGTATATGCAAGCCATGACTCCAAAGAGGATTGTTATACCTTATAAACTTCATGGCCAACTTTGGGCCAAAATGATTTCTGAATATGGCCACTCCCTGTGTGGACAAAGGGAGATTTTCCAGCATGATGGGTGCCTTCCTAAGGCACCAAATACATCTCCCACTTTCAGCCATGGTGAGATGTTATGGGCAGCAAGTAAGTGGTGGGAAAACCACTTACAACATCTAGATCTGAGGCAAGTATGAGATGCACTGCGTTGGTTCCACATGTGGGACTATGATCCACTTCTATCATTGCACTTGATTGATTATGTATCACTAGTTTTGATCCCTCATGATGATGATTCTCTAATATTTTTTGGGGACATGATAGGAGTGATGACACATTGGTTGGATGTGTCCATGGGAAATGAAACTTCCCATAGTTATTCATGCTTCAAGAGGAAGATGGGACATTATATGGCTGCTACACTATATCTTTTGTTTCCTTATACAAAAGGCCATATGGTTGAATTATGTCTTTGGGAAAAGCCTCTCACATGGGAGAATTTGTGGTAAGACATGTGTTTCTTGAATCATATTCAGCTAACACCTCTTATCCTCTACTATTTTCAAGATTTGGAGAAGCTTATGGAAGCAAGAAGGTGGTTGGGTGGCCACTTATTGTATTATGTTTGGAGGCAGCAAGAAGAAGAAGAACGATGGTCTCAATGGAGGGACTATTGTCACCATCCAATATATCATATGACACTTATTCCATGTTTCTTTTGGACCACACATATGGTGATGATACTCTATTCACTATATGCATGGAAGATTGGGCAAGGAGGGCCCCTAGAATCAATGAAGGGAATCATGAGGTTCCAAGTCTCTTTTGGCTTCATGAGGACTATATTTTCGCATCCCATGATCAACAGCTCCAAATCTATCATAAATGGAGGGAGAGACAGAATAAGTTGAAAAATATTAACTCTCATTTCTAGCCATGTAGCCCTATACATTGCATAAGGAGGGGATTGGTGATTGTTTCTATGAGCTACCCAGGATGGCTCACTTTGTTTAGATGATAGAATGGAGATTGGAGTGCCTCATGGGGGTTGAATCACCCATCATTTATCATCTCTCATGCCTTAAGAAGGCCAATGGACAGCATATGATTCTTTCCATGTATCTCCCACTTCTTCATGATGAGAGCTATTTGGGTTATTCACCAAACGAAAAATTTTATTCTTGGGAGGAGACAAATCCATTGGAGATTTTGCAATGTCCTTGAAAGTTGCTTGAGGACAAGCAACATTTTGGAGGGGAGGACTGTAATATTCCTAATTAGTCCTAAGCTAATTGGAATATCAATTTTTTCTTTTATTTCTTTGATTAAAAAATAAATGTGTAAAGGAGGTTCATAAAACTCCTAATAAAGAATAAATCCAGGCCAAATGAGAAAAAGGCTAAATCTTGGCTATGTAAGCAAAGCACCCTTAGGTGTGAAAGGGGTTGGATACTTTGACTGGGTCAACCTTGACCAAATCTACAGCGCTATCTTGAAGGAGTGGCCATCAATGAGGCACATCGTAGTTCTAGAAGGAGATGGTTTGTGTGAAAGAGAATATTTCAATGAAGGTGGTGTTGGAATCATGATTGTCATTAGACCAAAACCCACAGGCTTAGTCTCTGCTACAATCACCAGAGTTAGGATCCATGAGAGAAGGTTAGTCCATGTTGCAAAACACACAGGGAGCATTGAACCCAATGTCCAACAATCTCTTCCCCAATGTGAGCCGGGTGAGTTTCGAACTTGAGACCCATCGCTCTGATACCACTTGTTGGAATCACAATTGTCGTTAGACCAAAACCCGCAGGCTTAGTCTCCGCTACAATCACCAGAGTTAGGATCCACGAGAGGCAGTTAGTCCATGTCGCGAAACACAAGGGGAGCATTGAACCCAATGTCCAACAAGTGGTTTAGGGTTTACAAGCTCTTAATCTATATAAGGAAGAGGATGGCAGCATGTAAAGGGTTATTGAATGATATGATATTTTGATATATTGTTTATTTAGACCATATAGCTTTCTTTGGTTGTTTAGCCTCGATTGAAAATGTTGTTTAGCATTGGGATCTCTTGTTTAGGAATTCCACCTCTTCCCATTGAGTATCTCTTGGGAGATTCTTGTATTGCATAGTCCATTATCTGGCTTGATGCCAAGCTTTTCCTTTCAAATACAACACAGATCCTGTTGAGGATTTCGTTTTGTTTGCAAGCTGCAGCAAATGGAGGCTAGATCCATTCAGATCTAGGACATTCCAATACCCTTTTTTAATGGAGGAGTCTTCTTCTCTATTGGGAGGAGTCTATTAGAGTGATTGGGCATCATTTTCTGATCTTGGCATGTGGCCAACTATTATCTATACCCTACAACGTAGTTTCTCTACCAGATCTGTGTTATTCCTGTTGGTGTCCCGTGTTTTGATAGATTGGAAAATCAAAAGACAAGGCAACATCAGAACCAATCTTTAGAGTTCCAGGATCTAATCCTCCTGTTCTCAGAGAGGGATCTCTCAAATTTTTGCTTGCAAAGGTTTATCTTGTGTGCTTGGAATATTGATTTTAGACTAGTTATTAGGTGCAGGTTTTTGTTTGTTTGGTTGGTTGGATTGAATTGATAGAGAAGAACTTTGAAAGGTCTAGGAAAGATAGACAGAAAGAAGAAACATCTGGTTCATTGGGCAATGGAGTCAAAATAAGGTCACGACATACTCATTAATGGATATGGGATATCAAAGGGCAAGTCTAACTTGGCCACAGGATCCTTTTGTTTTGGAATGAAGTGAACATCAAGGATTTGGAAAGAGAGGTTTAATTCTCGACAAAGGGAATCTGAAAACATAACTTTAACAATAAAGAGTTTTTTGATAGACAGGGCTAACCATAAATTCTACAAATCACACCTTTAAGAAAATGATGATTTCAAAACAACTTTTAAAATGAAATCTAAGATTCAGGGAACACCCTATTTCCTCAAAGATTTTATTTCAAATGACTTAGAAAACATAAAATATTCACTGATAATTGTATTCATAGAAGAGGGAACACCTAAAAAACATCTATGATCTACAACTATAAAAGACCTTTAAGCCAACTATTTAAGCAAGGACAAGGGGCAAGATCAGAACAAACCTCCTTGACTTACTGTAAACAAAGAACTTCAAAGGGAGACTTCAATAACAATTTTTAAGTGGCAAAAGACAAGCAGGGAAAACCATAAATCATGCTGAAAACAACTGTTCAAACTATTAAGGAAATAAACAAGCATGAAGACTAAAGAGAAATTTTAAAGCCTCTAAAATACTTCAGCAGAAGAAAACATATAACAGTGAAGGATGAACAGGCATAAGGTGCTTCAAGGAGTCATTTCTTAGCCTAAAACTTTCTATCCTACTATAGTAAGAAATCATGGGACATAATGAAAACAGGAAAAAACATTAAACAGTTAGAATACTTCACCAACATCCAAGCTCATGGATCCAATGATAGAGCCTTCTGAGAAACAAGCATGCAACAACATCATCAAGGTTTCCAAGACTTCAATTTGTTCTTCAACTTTAACAGACTATGTATTTATTTCAAAGAGTCTCAGTATTACAACTTGTAATCAACAATAACCAACAACCAACAACCTCTCATCTTCTACAGAAGTATTTATAGGAAGATGAGGAGGTGAGATCTAATCAAAATATCTCAAGGGCAATTAATACAGAGTGAAGACTTCTCGGCCCTTTGAGGGGCTCGATGAAGAAGTTTACAGGTGGTTCTCTGTATTAACTGTTTTACAATTAATATTAAAGCTTGATGGGAGCTTTGTTGACTTTGAGGCTCTGCATAATATGAAGTAATTCTGCAGATATTTATTTGCAGTAGTTTCCTGTGGCAGAATTTACTTCTTGGCAGCGCTGGAGACAGATATTTCTTTAATCAATAACTTCGGCCTCTGTTTTGAATGGTTTGAGGCAGCAGGTGGCTCGTGTAGTAGCTGAGGAATCAATTCGCCTCAAATGTAGGCAGTGGAGGCTTCACTGTTTGGTAAACCACTTTAGGTTTTGTGTTTTAAATCGGGGGTTAGGCTTTTGATAACTGTCTTAGCTGTAATCCCCGTAAAACTTGTCTCTAATCCTCTATCCTGGTATATCTTAGTCTTCGACGCTGATACTCTTCAACTGTGCTCGTTCATGGTCTTCTTGCTGATGTGCAGGGCTGCGCAGGGCTTATAAAGCATGAATTCGCTGAGAAAGCATCAATGAAACATGAATTTGGAACCTGCGTGCAATTTCCATTGATTGATCAGAGGCGGGAGGATCATCACCCTCCATTTCTGAATTCTCTTAGTTTATAACGAAAACCTTTGAAACCCTGCAAAAATGAACAAATTGTCAAGAAATCCTGCATATATAGGTTTCGCTGCATCGGAAGGCGTGTGGAGAAGCGGGGCCATTGGATGGCATCATCCAACGGTCAGGGTTAACTTGGAGATATCATAGAACAGGCAAAAGAAAGATTAAATCTAGGTCGTCGATCGCGCAGAGATCGACGGTCGGGAGGGGAGTTTGAAAGTCAAACGGAGAGAATCTGGGTGATGGATTTTGGACCGTCGATCTGCAAATCAGATCGACGGTGGAGACCAGATTACTGCTGTACGATGGCCCGGTTATCACGAGCGCATCTTTGACAAGCGACAGTCGTTGGATGAGAGGGCTCAGATCAAACGGCGGAGGTGAATATCGCCGCGCATTCTGGTCCGAACTATAGCGCGCGATAGACGGCGGTTTTGGATAAAGTACAAGAGACGCGTGTCAGAAAATGTATGGGATCGCTGGCGATTGGGGTGAAACCACCTTCCTCTTGAAAGAGGTGCGATGTAAACAGCGTGGTATGGGAAAACAGCTTATGGACTGTGGGGACCACTGGGAAACGAACTCCGCACCGTCCGATCTGGGGATCATATCGACGGTAGAGTTTGAATAATAAAACGAACCAGTGGAAGGGCTTATAAAAATAAAATAAAACCTGAAAAACATAATTATCAAAGGTTTTTAATGTTTTCGGGCGGAATGATCATTTGGAACAAATAAGCGCCCGACAGGCTCAACAGCTGGTTCTGGTGCTCGGGCACATGGATGAAAAAGGGTTAGAAACTTGGCCTGAGGGGGCTTAAGTCTAACTCATAGAGAATATGGATGTTTCATGGCTTTTTAATGGTTTTTGAAAGGATTAGGAGATTCCGATAAGGCAAAGAAGGGGTCTTTGAACCTTAGGAAATGGATTTTCATGAAGTGGAAACAGGGAGAAATATGAAAATGAGGTTAAATTGGAAGAAAACGAAAAAGGGTGAAGGGAAATGGTGCTTGCAGCAGTATTCTGGCTTGGAAATCAGCAGGATTTCTGAGTTGAAGGGGAAAAGTAGTGACGATTGTCCAAAGGATAGGATTTCATAAAAAAGACTTAAAGCACCAACAATTTCAGTAGTGAAATTGTTTCTTGAAGGTTTTCCAACATATTTTATCCACCATCTGATATGACAGATTTTTATGGGTGGCTAACAGTGGCTCCACTTGGGGATGGTGTCCTTTTGAAGGCATCAAGAACTTCAGACTTGTATTCTCTGGGAAACTAACCTGTGCCTCATCCATTAGGCTGCCCTCCCTCTTGTGGATGATCTTCTTTTGCTTTGAAACATATTAGCATTCATGGACCAATAATGGAACTTCATCAATACAGCCTGTCTACGTACCCAATCCTACTGATCTAAAATTTTTACTTCATTCGAGTGCGCTTGGATTGGAAAAATCTTTTCTCAACATTTTATTCTTTTGAAAGCATAAAATTAATCTAATTCTACTCCTTATTTCTCCATGAACTCAGATTAAACAGTTGAGCTCAGATGTTTCTCTACCTAATCTACTGTCTGTTGGGATTAAGCTGTCCAACAGACTTTCATTCTCTATATTTCTACAACAAAAATTTTAAAAAAGCCAAGTCAAGATTAAGCTGTTTGACTTGTTGTGATCTATGGCATAAAAACAAACTGCACATAGACGTTGTTTTTGCAGAAAATTAAATCAAAAATAGAAGGCTTAAGATCTGAAAACTCAAAGTGTTGCCTTCTCTTTTTACAGCTCTGTTTTAAAACTTGTTTGAGCTATCTTTACTCTTCTTCTGGTTCAGGTTTTGAGCTGATTAGAACCAGATTTTTACATCCTTTGACTCAGAATTTAAAATATTTTTGAGTCATTCTCTCTTTGAAACTTTTAGGTTCAGGTTTTGAGCATGTTTGAACCCTTGATTTCTATCCTAAACTATCTACTGATAAGCCAAGATTAAACAGTTTGGCAGATCGAATTCACTATCCTATTAGCAGGAAATTTAAAGCAAATTAGTCAAGATTAAACTGTTTGACTAACTAGAAGTGTGTTTTTCAGGAATGGCATTTGAGCTTGCACACTTTCAGATTTGTTTCTCTCTTTTGGCATGGGGCTATACCTTTCTTGTTTTGTCAATCTTCCCTCTTTTCTTTTTCTATTGTTTTTGTATTTTTGATTTTCATAACTTTGAATGCAGTGTACAGACTATGATATTTACAATGAAAAAATAAAATACTTTGAAACTTAAGAGTCTTGGCAGAAGTAATGTTTGAGCATCCTGCCATTGACAGGACCTCCATATAGATCTTCTCCATCCAATTCTTTCAAGAAAAATGCATTGTGACCCCTCTCAGCATGGACAATATATGGCCCTTTCCACAAGTTCTCAAACTTGCCATGTTTTCCCTTCTCTTCCTTTCTTGAATCCCATTTGAGGAAAACATTCCCCACTTGGAAATTGTTTGCCTTAGTCCTCTTATCAAATAGCTTCTTCATATTTTCTTGGACTAGCTGTGTTCTTTCATAAACTTCTTCTCTGGTCTACTGTAAATGGATGGTTTGATTGATTCTCCTCTGCATATCATTCTCTTCAACCTGTACTTCTTGAAGGAGCTTCATAACTGGAACTCCTAACGAGGTGGGGAAAAATGCATCCATGCCATAAACTAGCTGATAGGGGGACATATTGATTGATTTCTTTGTAGTTAATCTATCAGCCCATAAGGCATGAACCAGCTTACTGTGCCATGATTTCTGATTTTGTTCCAACAATTTTTTGATTATATTGATGAGGCTTTTGTTGGAAGATTCAGCTAATCCATTTCCTTGGGGGTAGTAAGCAGTGGAATGGCCCAAGGTTATGTGGTATTTGTAACAGAAGTCAACCATCTTTTTTGATTTAAAAGCAGCAGCATTGTCTGTTACGATTTTTTTGGGACAACCAAATCTGGATAGGATATTGGTTTCGAGAAACTTGATAATGACTGAGTCATTGGAATTTCTGGAGGGTATAGCTTCTATCCATTTGGTGAAGAAGTCTGTGGCTGTGAGGATCCACTTATGTTGGGCTGAGGAGGATGGGTGAATTTCCCCAATGAAGTCCAGCCCCCATTGTTGGAAAGGTGCCTCAACTCTGATAGGATGTAAGGATAAGGGAAGAATTTTTCTTTTGCCATCAAAGATTTGGCACTTATGGCAAGACATGACCAACTTTTGAGTATCTAGGAAAAGGGTAGGCCAATAGTAACCTGATCTGAGAATTTATTTTGTTGTGGCCTTCCAGTAGAGGTGTCCTCCACATTCTCCGTCATGTAACTTGTGCATAATTTTCCCTGCCTCATCTTCCAGTAAACATTTAAGCAAAATTCCAACAGCATTTTTCCAATATAACACCCAATCTAATATGAAAAACCTCAAAGCTTTTTGTTTCAAAAACCTAGCTTTAGTTTTAGACAAACACGAAGGAGCATTTAAATATAAAAGCACATAACTAATGTTAGCATACCAAGGATAATTTAGAAATGTTTCTTCAATGAAAGGAGCGATAAATTCTTCTACTTCTTCCAACACATCTACCATATTCATGTCTAGTGCTTGGAAGTTAGACTCAGCCATAAGTTTTGCTAATCCTTGTCCTTTAATTAGCTTAGTGGGCCTGATTTCTAAGTCATATTCAAGAATAGTTGCAATCCATTTTCCCCTTTTACCATTAGGGTCTTGACTTAGAATATCCTTAACAACAGTATGTGGGACAAAAGAAATTACGTGAGAGTGTAAAATATAGACCCTAAAGTATTTTAATTCTTTCACTAATGCTAAGGCTTGCTTCTCCATGATGTTATATTTGAGAGGAGCATCTCTTAAGGCCCTACTAAAGAAGGATATTGGTTGTTCTTGGCCCAGATCATTCTTTTGAAGTAAAACTGCAACTATTGTATGCTCATATGCAAAAGAAAAGATATAAAAGTATTTGGTGAAATCTGGAATAATCAGGACTAGTGTTTGAGTAAGAGCTTGTTTGACCAGTTCGAATGACTGTTTAGCTAGTAAAGTCCATTTTACACCAACATCTTTCGTAAGCATGTTTGTAATTTTTTTTAATAGCTCAGCCAGGTTGGGGATAAACCTTCTCAAAAAATTTATCTTTCCAATGAAAGATTGTAATTCTTTGAGGCTTCTTGGATGGATAATTTGTAGTATGCCATCTATCCTTGTAGGGTCGATCTTGATTCCTTCTTCTGAAATTATGTGACCAAGAAGTTTGCCTTCTTGGAGACCAAAAAGTGTCTTCTTGGGGTTCAATGATAAGCCAAATTTCCTACATTTCTCAAAAACGTTTCTTAAGTGAATTAAATGTTCTTCATCAGTTTTTGAAAAGACAGTTATGTCATCAAGGTAAATGATTATGAAATAGCCAATATCGTCAGAGAAGGCTATATCCATGGCCCTTTGGAAGGTGGCCCCTGCATTCATTAAACCGAAAGGCATTTTGACATACATAAAGGTGCCCCAAGGCGTGGTAAAAGCAGTTTTGATTTGATCACTTGGGAGCACTAACACCTGATTATAACCTGAGAACCCATCTAAGAGGGATATTCTTCTTGACCCAACTACCCTTTGAAGTATATGGTCCGTCTTGGGTAAGGGGTAGTTGTCTTTTAGAGAGGCTCTGTTTAAATTTCTGAAGTCAATACAGAACCTAATTTCCCCTGTCTTCTTTATAACAGAAACTAAGTTTGATACCCATTCTGAAAATCTAATGGGTACTATGATCCCAACAGCATGCATCTTTTCAATTTCTGCCTTAACTAAAGGGAGTAGAAGGGGATTTATTCTCCTTAGTTTTTTTTTAAAAGGCTTCTGATTTTCTTTCAAAGGAATTTTATGCTAGATGATGCTGGTATCGTATGATTTTAGGTCTTTGTATCCCCAAGCAAAAACATCTTTAAACTCTTTGAACAGCTCTATATATTGCAATTTTACATGAGCTGGGAGAGTGCTGGATAGTTTGATCGTCTTGGGTTCTGCTAGACTGCCTATGTTATGCTCTTCCACACTTGTTTCCACGGGCTCCATTCTTGGTTCTTTGGCTACATCGTTAAAATCAAAAAGGTGTTCTAAAGGTGCTAGACCTCTTGGAATTTTATCATTTTTGCATTGTAAAACCTCCAAGTCCTCTTGGTCTGCGTTGTCAATTATCTCTGCTTCAAAAGGATTCTCATAATGATTTATATCAGTAGGGTATGTCAATTCAACTTCTGGGATTTGTTCAATATATAAACAATTTTCTTCATGGTTGTTTTCTGATATTGGTATGCTGAAATCATTCTCGGATTTCAAGAAATCATCTATGTGTTTGTCAGACTCAAACACCTACCAGTGATCTTCGTTATCAGGTACAGCAAGCCTATGTTTCACTTTTACACTGAGTTGTTGATTTATTTCAGGTATTTGGCAATTGCTAGCATTGAAAGCGAGTTCATTTGCTAGATGATTTAGTGCTCTAGGGATGAAAATGAGTTCATATTTCTCAAAGGTTTTTAATAGGTCAAGGGCAGCATTCTGATATTCCCTAAGCCTTGGATTTCTAGCTGAGTATTCTCCTTTAATTTTTTTTATGATAAGTTCAGAATCTCCTAAGATTTTTATCCTCTGGGCTTGTAATTGTTTAAGCAATTGTAAGCCTAGGAGAAGTGCTTCATACTCAGCAATATTGTTAGTGCATGGGAAATCCAATTTATATGAAAAAATCTTATTGGTATTTTGGATCCATACACCTGCTCCTACACTTGTTTTATTACAGGATCCATCAAAGTTTACTGTCCAAAGTATGTTTGACTCATTTTCATTTTCTTGTTGATGTTGAGTGTCAATGTTTTGAAGTTGATTCGAGGGAAAATTTGATTGGTCTGATGAACTGATTGGGTCTATGTTTTCCTTATCTGGTAGAGTGATTTCATCTTCATTACATAAGATAAAGGAATCTAAACTTGAATGAATAGAATATATTGGAGTGTTGTTTGGTTTATCCACGTTGCTCACCATGTATTTCATGTGGGATTCTCTGTATAATCTTCTGTTTTGGTTGAAAACAAGGATGGTGGCATAAGACATGTCCATTTGAAGGCTTCCTTGAAGTTTGGCTCCCCATGATCGTGATAAGAGCATGCCATACTTAGGGGGAATGTCAGCTAAAACTATATCCATTACTAGATTCTTAGCAGGGATCTGAGCTCAATTGACACATAAATATTTGATTAAACCCAAAAATTTGACTCTACTTGAGTCAAAGGAATATAAATATTTGTATGGTTTGGTAATCTCTAAGCCTAAGCTTTCCATTACCACCTTGGGCATTAGATTGTGTGAAGCTCCCGAATCTAACATGGCATTGTGTAAAATTTTCTCATGTATGTTCAAACTAACATAGGAGGGAGGGACGGGTCCTTCTTGATATTTTCCTTCAACTTCGGGACCGAACAACAACTCAGGTTTGTCAACTGTCAAGTTTAAAGTGTCAGTATCTCTTCCTAAGTTCAAAGCTTTCAAAACTTGGTTTTTATACACCTCTTGGGTTACTAGTTCGGCTAGGGGGATGGTAATTTTTATCTTAGAAATATCTCCCTCAAGGCTGAAAGGAATAATTTACTTGTTGATATTTACATCTGTTTTTTCAATTGAATTCTTTTTAGCAACCTTGACTTGCTGAACCTTGTTTGGACCGGTAATTGGGACAGTTTTGTTAGGACCGCTAGCTGAAGTGCTGGGGGTACTCTGTTCAACAGTTAGTTGGACACCTTTGTCTTTGTTTAAGTCTGGTTTTTAAGACAAACTGTTGAGTTTTTCTGCTGCCCTTTTAGGCTGAGTTTCTGTGTTTTTCTTGACAGCAGTATTAACGTTCTTATCTTTCGAATTATCTATGTTCCCTTTGCTCCTAAGATCGTATTGTTTGTGCACTTCCATGATTGCATTTTCAAATCCCAATCTATAGTCATCAGAATCTTCATAGGTCTTTGTATTTTGATCAGAGGAGAAGAAACCTTTTTCTTCCTCAGTGAGGAAAACATCATCCCCACTGTTTGATCCAGTCAAGTTTACATGTGATTCTTCCAACCTCTCCAACTCTCTGTCTTCCTCATATTGATCTACATAGTTTTGTTGAAAGGGAGGTCTAATCTGTTGGTCACTTTCTTTTTTCTTGTCTTGATTGTTGTCTCTCCTATAATTCTGATTTCTATTTCTGTTCAGATTGTTTTGAAGTGCGGTTTGGTTTTGATTTGCTTGAGCTTTCTTAATTATGCTCATCTCTTTCATCATCTCTTCCATCATTCTCTCCATTTTTGAGCTTGAAGTAGAAGGAGGGGATTCCTCTCTAAAAGATACTATCTTTTCAGTTTTCATTCTCGCTCTCTTTTCTATTAAGTTGACTTCCACAGAAAGAGCACCCCTTTGAATATCTTCAAGAGTTGCAAAGTCTCTTTCTCTTAGTGAATAGTTCATGTCAGAGTAAAACCCTTCAGGGAATTTGTTCAAAGCTAAACCCTGTGGAGGTTTTAGTTCTGGGGAAAGTGCATTATACACACTATTGAATCTAGTGCAATAAGCTTGCACACTTTCCCCGGGGTTTCTATGGAGGTTATTGTAATTAGAAAGGACTTGAAGAGGATTCTTCTTTACTTCCCACTTGTTTAAGAATGTTTGATGAAAGCCTTGGAGATAATTTATACTATGGGGGGCTAAACCTTTAAACCATTTTCTTGCTTCTCCCCCTAAGCTCTGAGCAAATAATCTAAGCTTGACCGAGTCATCATCGATCTCATTTCTGTCAAAGTAGTCATCCATCCTATCCACATGTTGTGTTGTGGTTGTAGCACTATTAGCATCATATAATGGAATTTTGGACTGGTAGTCCTGTGGGAGATTTACTAATCGTACAGGAAGGACTAAGGGAGCATACCACATTGCCATGATGTGTGGTGGGGGTGGACTAACAAGAGGGAAAGTGGGTTGAGACGGAGTAGTTTGGACAGTGGATGTTGGATGGACAGATGTGGATGTACCAGGGGTATGTTGTTGAGCTGACCTTGGATGAGAAACACCTAAATTGAGAAGAAAGTATAAATCAGGTGGTGTGGTTTCTCTACTACTAGGTTGTTCACTTGTTTCTGGGGACGAAAGTGAAGACTCAGGATCTATCTGAATTATATCATCAAGTGACCTAGTTCTAAAAGGATTTCTTAAGTCTACTTGTGATTGGTGTAGGGCTGCAAGATTTTCAGGGACTGAATTAGATCTCAAGGGTGATCTAGAAACAGTTGAAAATTTAATCTTAGGAGACTTCCTAAGTATACTTTCAGGGTTGTAAACCTCGACAAGTGGGTTCGGGTCAGGGTAGGCTCTAGTATAAATCTTTCTAGGAGCCACTATGCTGAGTTTCTCATACCCAAATAAACAAGACAATTTCAACCAGATGTGACAATCTTTGAGAGGTTAACTAGTCTGTTCGAATGATTTTAATCCTACAGTCCTCTAACCGAGTTTTAAATGATGTTGTGATGATAAGGGTTCTTCCCAGTGGAGTCTTAAGGTCTGTTCAGGATTGTGGAGTCGCCAGGTGGAAGATTCAAGGTGTTTCTAGGAAGTACACTATCCACCACAGTACTTGTGAAATATCCCTTTTCAAGGATATCCCAGAACACAGCAAACTCTAACCAGAGATTGACTGGTAGGGAATTCACCAGATATTTCACCTCTAAAAGAGAATGAGATCCGGAGGCTACCTGGCCCTTTCCAGACTCTGTCTAAGAGTATAGGGTAAAACACAACAAGAGGTAAGTGAAATGTAAGAGTGAGTGTTTTACTACCAATCTGAAATATTTTTGGTATTTTCTGAGTTGTTTTTCAGTTATGTGGTTTCTAAGAATATCCTAACTCTGTTTCAAAACTTAGCTATGGTTGTGAGACAAAGACAGTCTACTCTTATGGCTAAGCTAGCTGATTTTTCAAGGTTAGATAAAGCCTCATGATAATCCTAGGGTTTGCCTAGTTTGTTACTGATCCAAACAAGTTTTAATCATAATTACCATTTCTCGGTAGTGCTTGACAAAGTTGCTTTTTACTCACAAGGGCTTATGGATATTGTGGGTTTGAGTCCCACCGTGATCGCCATTATGTTGGTGTCCCATGTTTTGATAGATTGGAAAATCAAAAGACAAGGCAAGATCAGAAACAATCTTTAGAGTTCCAGGATCTAGTCCTCCTATTCTCAGAGAGGTATCTCTCAAATGTTTTCTTGCAAAGGTTTATCTTGTGTGCCTGGAATATTGATTTTAGACTAGTTATTAGGTGCGGGTTTTTGTTTTTTTGGTTGGTTGGATTGAATTGATATAGCAGAACTATGAAAGGTCTAGGAAAGATAGATAGAAAGAAGAAACATCTGGTTCATTGGGAAATGGAGTCAAAATAAGGTCACGACATACTCATTAATGGATATGGGATATCAAAGGGCAAGTCTAACTTGGCCACAGGATCCTTTTGTTTTGGAATGAAGTGAACATCAAGGATTTGGAAAGAGAGGTTTAATTCTCGACAAAGGGAATCTGAAAACATAACTTGAACAATAAAGAGTTTTTTGATAGACAGGGCTAACCATAAATTCTACAAATCACACCTTTAAGCAAATGATGATTTCAAAACAACTTTTAAAATGAAATCTAAGATTCAGGGAACACCCTATTTCCTCAAAGATTTTATTTCAAATGACTTAGAAAACATAAAAGATTCACTGATAATTGTATTCATAGAAGAGGGAACACCTAAAAAACATCTATGATCTACAACTATAAAAGACCTTTAAGCCAACTATTTAAGCAAGGACAAGGGGAAAGATCAGAACAGACCTCCTTGACTTACTGTAAACCAAGAACTTCAAAGGGAGACTTCAATAACAATTTTTAAGTGGCAACAGACAAGCAGGGAAAACCATAAATCATGCTGAAAACAACTGTTCAAACTATTAAGGAAATAAACGAGCATGAAGACTAAAGAGAAAGTTTAAAGCCTCTAAAATACTTCAGCAGAAGAAAACATATAACAGTGAAGGATGAACAGGCATAAGGTGCTTCCAGGAGTCATTTCTTAGCCTAAAAATTTCTATCCTACTGTAGTAAGAAATCATGGGACGTAATGAAAACAGGAGAAAACATTAAACAGTTAGAATACTTCACCAACATCCAAGCTCATGGATCCAATGATAGAGCCTTCTCATAAACAAGCATGCAACAAAATCATCAAGGTTTCCAAGACTTCAATTTGTTCTTCAATTTCAGCAGACTATGTATTTATTTCAAAGAGTCTCAGTATTACAACTTGTAATCAAAAATAACCAACAACCAACAACCTCTCATCTTCTACAGAAGTATTTATAGGAATATGAGGAGGTGAGATCTAATCAAAATATCTCAAGGGAAATTAATACAGAGTGAAGACTTTTCGGCCCTTTGAGGGGCTCGATGAAGAATTTTACAGGTGGTTCTCTGTATTAACTATTTTACAATTAATATTAAAGCTTGATGGGAGCTTTGTTGACTTTGAGGCTCTGCATAATATGGAGTAATTCTGCAGATATTTGTTTGCATTAGTTTCCTGTGGCAGAATTTACTTCTTGGCAGCGCTGGAGGCAGATATTTCTTTAATCAATAACTTCGGCCTCTGTTTTGAATGGTTTGAGGCAGCAGGTGGCTTGTGTAATAGCTAAGGAATCAATTCGCCTCAAATGCAGATGGTGGAGGCTTCACTGTTTGGTAAAACACTTTAGGTTTTGTGTTTTAAATCGGGGGTTAGGCTTTTGATAACTGTCTTAGCCGTAATCCCCGTAAAACTTGTCTCTAATCCTCTATCTTGGTATATCTTAGTCTTCGGCGCTGATACTCTTCAACTGTGCTCGTTCATGGTCTTCTTGCTGATGTGCAGGGTTGTGCAGGGCTTATCAAGCATGAATTCTCTGAGAAATCATCAATGAAACGTGAATTTGGAACTTGCGTGCAATTTCCATTGATTGATCAAAGGCGGGAGGATCGTCACCCTCCGTTTCTGAATTCTCTTAGTTTATAACGAAAACCTTTGAAACCCTGCAAAAACGAACAAATTGTCAAGAAATCCTACATATATAGGTTTCGCTGCATCGGAAGGCATGTGGAGAAGCGGGGCCATTAGATGGCATCATCCAACGGTCGGGGTTAACTTGGAGATATCATAGAACAGGCGAAAGAAAGATTAATTCTAGGCCGTCGATTGCGCAGAGATCGACGGTCGGGAGGGGAGTTTGAAAGTCAAATGGAGAGAATCTGGGTGATGGATTTTGGACTATCGATCTGCAGATCAGATCGATGGCAGAGATGAGATTGCCGTTGTACGATGGCCCGGTTATCACGAGCACATCTTTGACAAGCGAAAATCGTTGGATGAGAGGGCTCAAATCAAACGGCAGAGGTGAATATCGCCACGCGTCCTGGTCCGAACTATAACGCGCGATAGACGGCATTTTTTGATAAAGTACAAGAGACGCGTGTCAAAAAACGTATGGGATCGCTGGCGATTGGGGTGAAACCACCTTCCGCTTGAAAGCGGTGCGATGTAAACAGCGTGGAATGGGCAAACGGCTTATGGACTGCGGGGACCACTGGGAAACGAACTCCGCACTGTCCGATCTGGGGAGCAGATCGACGGTAGAGTTTGAATAATAAAACGAACCAGCGGAAGGGTTTATAAAAATAAAATAAAACCCGAAAAACATAATTATCAAAGGTTTTTAATTTTTTCGAGCGGAATGACCATTTGGAACGGATAAGCGCCTGACAGGCTCAGCAGCTGGTTCTGGCGCTTGGGCACATGCATTAAAAAGGGTTAGAAACTTGGCCCGAGGGGGCTTAAGTCTAACTCATAGAGAATATGGATGTTTCATGGATTTTTAATGGTTTTTGAAAGGATTAGGAGATTCCGATAAGGAAAAGAAGGGGTCTTTGAACCTTAGGAAATGGATTTTCATGAAGTGGAAACAGGGAGAAATATGAAAATGAGGTTAATTTGGAAGAAAAGGAAAAAGGGTGAAGGGAAATGGTGCTTGCAGCAGTATTCTCGCTTGGAAATCAGTAGGATTTCTTAGTTGAAGGGGAAAAGCAGTGACGATTGTCCAAAGGATAGGATTTCATCAAAAATACTTAAAGCACCAACAATTTCAGCAGTGAAATTGTTTCTTGAAGGTTGTCCAACATATTCTAGCTACCATCTGATATGACATATTTTTATGGGTGGCTAACAATTCCTATAGGTGTTGTTGTAGGGAGTTTGGGTGCACCATTTGGAGAGTTGGTTTCTAAGTGTTGGGGATATTCCCTTCACTTTGAGATCCATTGGAGGAGATCTATACATTGTATATTTCAGATCTGATCTGCATATTTTTAATACTTCTGAATCACTAAATATTTCTGCAGATTTGCATTCTTAGATCTCAGATCTACTGCTTATACTTGGTGTAATGCTCAAAACCCCAAGGGGATCTGAAAGAGGAGCCTTTCTAGTGCATGGATCTATTATATATCTTATTTTTTATGCACAGATCTGCTCTAGATCTGATATGTAATCAACAACAGTTTGCAGCCTAATAAAATAACGTTGTCAAGGCAGTTTCAGTCCATACATGTGGTTGTAGCACCTCTTTTGAGCGATTTTCTTCTATTGATATCTTGTATTTCTAGCTATGCATCTTATGGGCCTCATTATACATCTAAATTGCTGTTGTAAATACTTTTGAAGAGCCTTTTTATTGGCCTCCTGATTTTCTTTAGATGAACTATGTTATTTTAATGCTTGAATGTTTAGTATTGTTGCATTTTCCCTTTTGGGATATTACAAATATCAACCTTCCATCACTTCATATCTGTATCAGGAATCAGACCAAACATATCATACCTCCATGCAACAACAGTCCCGTCTAGGATTGCACAGTCCATTCCTATAGATCCTTTGGAGGAGGGAAGTTTTCAACATTTCAGCTAGAAATACTGTGGAGGACCATTCCTTCACTTTGTATTCACTGTTTCCATATTTTTTGAGCTACATTGCATTATTCAGTAGTAGGCTAGAGAGCCTCCATCCTTGACATCATAGTTTTTGGCAACGGTTGTGTAGTAGCATATGCAATCATCAAAGGAGGATTGAGGAGCTAGACCTTGAGTTTCTAGCTTGAGGATCTAGTGAAGGGATCAACCCTTCAAAATTAGATTTGACATTGTGACATATTGGAGCCATCTATTTTTTAGATCTGGCTTCAGATCTGCATAACCCAGCAGTCAAGGGATCAAACCCCAAGAGGGTAAATTTCCAATCTCATAGATCTGGAATTTCCCTTCTAGGTTATCTTAGGTTTCCATCATAATGCCCAGATCTAGAATCTTGGCATCATTAGAGCTCCATATTTCCATACATATGCATTTCCCTTTTCAGCCAGCATTCATATGTGTTGGTGTCTTGTGTTTTGATAGTTTGGCAAATCAAAAGACAAGGCAACATCAGAACCAATCTTTAGAGTTACAGGATCTAGTCCTCCTGTTCTCAGAGAGGGATATCTCAAACATTTTTTTGCAAAGGTTTATTTTGTGTGCTTGGAGTATGGATTTTAGACTAGTTATTAAGTGCTGGTGTTTGATTATTTGTTTGGTTGGATTGATACAGCAGAATATGAAAGATCAAGGAAAGGTAGGTAGAATGGAAAAACATCTGTTTCATTGGGCAATGGAGTCAAGAAGAGATCATAACAAACTTATCAATGGATATGGGATATCAGAGGGAAAATCTAACTTGGCCACAGGATCCTTTGGTTTTTGGAATGAGATGGACATCAATGATTTGGAAAGAGAAGCTTAATTCTCAACAAAGGGAATTTGAAAACACGACTTTGAACAATAAAGAGCCATTTGATAGATAGGGCTAACCATGAATTCTACAAATCACAACTTTAAGCAAACAATGATTTCAAAAAAAATTTTAAAATGAAATCTAAGATTCGAGGAACGCCCTATTTCCTCAAAGATTTTATTTCAAATGACTTAGAAAACATAAAAGATTCACTGATAATTGCAGTCATAGAAGAGGGAACACCTAACACATCTATGATTACAACTATAAAGACCTTTAAGACAACTGTCTAAGCAAGGGCAAAGGGCAAGATCAGAACAGAACTCCTTGACTCACTATAAACAAGAAACTTCAAAGGGAGACTTCAATAACAGTTTTTAAGTGGCAGCAGACAAGCAGGGAAAACCATAAATCATGCTGAAACCAACTATTCGAACTGTTAAGGAAATAAACAAGCATGAAGACTAAAGAGAGAGATTAAAGACTCTAAAATACTTCAACAGAAGAAAACATAAAACAGTGAAGGGTGAATAGGTCTAAGGTTCTTCCAGGAGTCATTTCTTAGCCTAAAACTTTCAACCTACTGTAGTAAGAAATTATGGAACATAATGAAAACAGGGGAAAACACTAAATAGTTCAGAATACTTCACCAACATCCAAGCTCATGGATCCAATGATAGAGCATTCTCAATAGAAAGCATGTAAAAACATCATCAGGGCTTCCAAGACTTCAATTTCTTCTTCAACTTCAACAGACCATGTATTATTTCAGAGAGTTCCAATATTCACAACTAGTGATCAACCAACACCCTTCTCTTCTTCTGCAGTAGTATTTATAGAAGAAAGAGGAGGTGGACTCTGTAGGTTTTAACCCTGAACAGAAATTATCTACATTCTTATAATAGAAAATAAACAATAGCGAGAGCATAAAACATAAAACAGATACACACAGAGATTTTCCCCTGGATCCCAAATTGGGACAACCAGCTTAACTTTTCATTATTTTCCTTTTAGTGTTACAACACATATATATACATGCCGAAGCATACATAAACCCCAATCCATTAACCCTGGATTAGAACATAACCGTAGTTCCCTTGACCGGATCTACAAAATACCAGGGGCCGAAAACCATCGTACCCCAAAACCATGTGCAAACTCATGCACAAAACATGGGTGGGTCTGCATATGAGTGGGACCGCATACCAAAAACATTTTCGCCGGGGCGCTGCCCCAGACCCCGACAGGGGGGGCTACTGCCCCCCCTATGACCCCCCTGCTACGCCCGGCGCAACATACAACGCGTGGGGCTAGTCGTGGAAAGAATATAACACATACCCAACATTCTCCCACTTGTTCTTTTCTTTCCACGAGGGGCCACAGGAGAGCTTAGTCATTTGGCCAATTCTTCAACACCCATTGTTTCTCTACACCAAGAGAACTTTTGAGTGCTCACAGACTTCGTCAATGCATTTACAACATTCTTCAAAGTGTCCACCTTTACCAGCAACACCCTTTTAGCCTCAACCATATCTCTAACAAAGTGATATTGAACATCAATGTGCTCTGTCTTTGAATGATAAGTAGGGTTCTTAGCCAAGAAAATTGAACTTTCGCTATCACAGTCTATCCTTATAGCTTGCTATACCAACCCCATACTTTAACACAATCTCTGCAACCAAACTACTTCCTTGCTTACATGAGTGGCTGCTGTGTATTCTACCTTTGTAGTTGAAAGAGCCACTATAGACTGTCTTTTACTCATCCAACTGGCTGCTCCTCCAAATAGGTTAAACACATACCCACTTGTACATCTTCTTTAGTCTAGATCTCCAGCCCAGTCTGCATTAACAAAACCATGAATGTCCAACATTCTTTCTAATCCTGGTCTTCCTTGGTAGCACAAGCCATAATCACTAGTGCCACGTAGATATCTAAAAACCTGCTTCACTGTTGTCCAATGCTCCTTCCCTGGGTTTGACATAAACCTGCTCAATACTCCCACTGCATGTGCAATGCCTGGTCTAGTACCGACCATTGCATACATCAGGCTACCCACTACACTTGCATATGGAACACGGGACATATACTCCTCCTCTTCTTGTGTCTTGGGACACTGTTCAACAAACAGATTTACACCAATAGGAATAGGAACACTCACCGGTTTACTATCCTGCATATTGAACCTCTGCAATATAGTATCGACATACTTCCTCTAGTTTAACCAAAGCTTCCTCTTTGCCTGATCTCTCTTAATTTCCATGCCCAAAATATAGTTTGCAGCACCAAGATCCTTCATGTCAAATTTGGAGAATAGCTGGGTCTTCAAATCTTGGATAATTTCTTTGTCATTTCCAATTAACAACATATCATCCACATACAAGACTAAATAAATAACACGATCACCAATTAATTTAAAATAAACACAGTGATCCTCCTTCCTTCTACTGAAGCCAAGTCCCCATATATAGGCATCAAATTTCTGATACCACATCCTTGGTGACTGTTTTAACCCATACAGAGACCTCTTCAACCTGCACACTAGTTCTTTCTTAACCTTCACCATAAAGCCTTCAGGTTGCTTCATGTAGATCTCCTCTTCTAGATCCCCGTGAAGAAATATTGTCTTCACATCCATCTATTCTATCTCAAAATCAAATGTAGCAGTAACAGATAAAAGTAATCTAATAGAAGTAACTTTGGCAACAGGAGAAAAAATATCACCAAAATAGATTCGCAGCACCAGGGAATAACCTTTTTCTACCAACCGAGATTTGTATTTCTCCACCTTTCCTTCTACATTCATCTTCTTCTTAAACACCCATTTGCTCCCGATGGGCTTCCTTCCAGCTAGCAACTCCACCAGATCCCATGCCTCATTTTTGTGCAAGGATGTCATTTCATCAACCATGGCCTCCTTCCATAGTTTTCCATCCTCTGACCCCATCGCCTCCCCCGCCGCCCGGGGATCATCATCGCTATATTTAAGGCAAAACTCGAACATGTGCGTATGGACGGGTACCTTTTCGGTTTTCTTCTTTCCTGAACTGATCTTCTCACAGTTGGAGTTTGTGGCTCTTCCTCTTCTCAGTCTTCTTATGTTGTAGAGTCCGATTCATCCTCCTTTAGCTCAAACTCTATCTTCTAAGGTTCCTTTGGTAGGACTTCATGTTTAACAACATCTTTCACCTCTCTAAACACCACATCTCAGTTGTACACAACCTTCCTTGTTTATGGGTTCCAAAGCTTGCAACCCTTTAAACCATCCTTATACCCAATAAAGATGCACCTTTCAGATTTATTATCCAACTTGGTCCTTTTCTCCTTTGGAACACATACATATGCATCACATCTGAATACCCTCAGATGTGAAAGAGAGGGTTTCTTACCAGTCCATAACTCATGTGGAGTCTTATCCTCCAATGTTGATGAAGGTGATCTGTAAACCAGGTAACATGCAGTCTCCACTACCTCTACCCAAAATTCATGTCCTAACCCGGTACCACTGAGCATGCTTCTTGCCTTTCCATCAAGAAAGTTCCATATTGATTCTTTCTGCAACCCATTTGTCGAGGTGTGTATGGAGCATTATTTTTCCTGATATGCTGCTACTTCTTACAGAACTCTTCAAATTACTTCTTGTATAACTCCCCACCATTATCTGTCCTCAGCACCTTTATCTTCTTCTCTGTCTGGTTTTCCACCAGAGCCTTAAATTCTTTAAATCTGTCAAAGACTTCAGATTTCTTCCTCAAGAAATATATCCATGTATTCTTTGAGAACTCATCTATGAATGAAACATAGTACACAGACTTACCCAGTGATGGAACTGACACAGGTCCAAACACATCACTGTGCACAAGCTCTAATATCTTGTTCGCCCTCTTATCACTAGAAGGAAAACTCACCCGATTCTACTTCCCATATACACAATGTTCAAGGTAAACCAAAATATAGAGAGCAATTGTCATAATTTCTACCATACCATTTCTATGTAGTATCCGAAGGCCCTTCTTCCAATATGTCCAACCCTTCATGCCATAGCATGGTCTTTTCTCCAGAGACAACTAAGCTTTCCACTCCATTTTCAGGAACCACATAACTGTTACACCCATCAATAACAGTGCTACCTTGTAGCTTGTACAGAGTTCCAGTCCGAACTCCCCGCATTAATACCAGTGCTCCCCGAACCATCTTGCAGGCATCTTTCTCGAACACTTTTTTTACACCTGCATCATCCATCTTGCTTACAGAAATCAGATTTCTGGCCAATGCAGGAATATGCAGAACACCAGGAAGTGTTCTAATCCTTCCACCTTGCAGCTTCAGCTTGACTTTTCCACGTCTAACGATTCTGGCCTTCCTATCATCCCCTAGGAAGACATCACCACCATCATATTTCTCATACTCGCAGAACCACTCCCTATGGGGAGTGAAGTGAAAGGATGCACCTGAGTCAATCAACCATGACTCATGATCTACATGTGTATTTGAAGAAGAAGCTAAATACACATCCCCACCTTCATCTGAGGTGGTTTTTGCCTCTGCAGAAGGAGCTTCATCAAATCCCTTTCCTTTCTCAGGAGCTTTAGATCTGCATTCCTTTTTGTAGTGTCCTTCCTTTCCACATTTCCAGCACACCTTTACAAACTTTCCAGGAGATTTAGATCTCCCTCTAGATTTAGATCTCCCACTCGAAACCTTATTCTTGTTTCTGTTCTGGGACCTTCCTCGTACAAATAAGGCATCTCCATTCCGACCCTCCATATTTCTCCGTCTCATTTCCTCCGACAGCAAGGCTGAGACAATGTCATCAAAATTCAAGGTAGTTGTATTGCTACTTATTGCAATAACCAGACTGTCCCACGAGTCTGGTAGAGAACACAACAAACTGATGCACTTATCTTCATCTGAGATTTTAATATCAACAGATGACAGCTGACTTACCACAGTATTGAAGGCATTCAGATGCTCTGTCACTGAGTCTCCATCCTTCATCCTCAGGTTATACAATTTTTTTCGCAGGAACAACTTATTCACAAGAGACTTAGATTGGTACAAAGTCCCAAGTTTTTCCCATAAATTCTTCATCGTAGCTTCCCCAGATACATTAAACAATACTAAATCTAAGACACACAACCGTATTGTGCTCTTAGCCTTCCGATCCAGTTTCTTCCAGTCTTCATCTGACATTGCCATTGGTTTGGTACCTGGATCTACCGCGATCCACTGATCTTTATCCACCAGCAGATCCTCCATCTTAAGCTTCCACAACTCAAAACTCTGACCATTAAATTTCTCGATCTCTATCTTTCCGCCACTCGCCATCTTCTTTCACTGCAAGAATCAATCCCGCAGATCTCCCACTGAACAGGGTCTACCTCAGGCCCAAGAAAAAAAACCTCAACAGCAAAGGTGTCCCCTTGAAGCCGAAACAGCTCTGATACCAAATGTAGGTTTTAACCCTAAATAGAAATTATCTACATACGAATCTTATAACAGAAAATAAACAATAGTGAGAGCATAAAATATAAAACAGATAAACACAGAGATTTTCCCCTGGATCCCAAATCGGGACAATCAACTTGATTTTTCATTATTTTCCTTTTAGTGTTACAACACATATATATACATGTCGAAGCATACATAAACCCCAATCCATTAACCCTGGATTAGGAAATAACCGTAGTTCCCTTGACCGGATCTACAAAATACCAGGGGCCGAAAACCATGTGCAAACTCATGCACAAAACATGGGTGGGTCCGCATATGAGTGGGACCGCATACCAAAAAAAAATTCATCGGGGCACTACCCCAAACCCTGACAGGGCAGGCTGCCACCCCTCCTGTGACCCCCCTGCTGCACCCGGCGCAATGTACAGCGCGTGTGGCTAGTCGTGGAAAGAATATAACACATACCCAACAGACTCTGATAAACTATCTCTAAAGATAATTAATACAGACTTAAATGGCTTCTTAGCCTTTGGGGGCTCAATGAAGAAACTTACATAAGTGTCCTCTGTATAAAATCATTTATATTAACTATTAGGTTTGCTGGAAAGAATTTGTTGATTTCAAGGCTCGTCGTTATCCTTGTAATAACTTCTGCTAACAGCTACAATAAGTTCCTTTGGTTGAAATAAATGTTCAGCTGTATTGATGCACAATACCTCCTAGTCTGGTACTAACTTCGACCTTATTTTGATTGCTTTGAGACTGTAGGTGGCTCTGCGGTGGCTGGGGATTTAATTAGCCTCTGATGTGGCAGCGTTTGTTTTCTATCTGATGAACCTTTATGATTTTCTTTAAACTGTGTTTTAGTTGGGAGGATAGGCTTCTAATAATTCATCCTAGCCGTAATCCCACAGATTTGTCTTTGACACTGATTACTCTTTGATTTGTGCCTAATTCACTGTTTTTTTTGCTAGTGTGCAGGGTTGCGCAGAAGTGATATGGCATTGATGCCTCATGAATCACCGATGAAACGTAAATTTGAAGCCTGCAAATGATTATTTTTGATGGATCGGAGGCGGGAGGATTGTCACCCTCTGCTTCTAAATTTTCTTCAAACATAACGAAAAAACCATTAAACCCTGCAAAATACGAACAAAAGTTATAAAATCCTGCATGTATAGGTTTACTGCTTCAGAAGGCACGTGGAGGGAGCATGGCCGTTGGATGGCATCATCCAACGGTCGAGATTTATTAGAGGGTGTAAAAAAATAAATGGGAGAGGAATTAAATCAGAGTCGTCGATCGCGTAGAGATCGACGGTCGGGAGCAGAGGCGAAAAGTCAAAGCGAAACAGAAAAAATGATTTAAACCTTTGTTTTAGAAAAAAATGGTCAAAAATCATGTTTAGGGTTCGGGACAAACGTGGGCCGTCGGATGAGATCGGCCCACGTGATCAATGGTGGAAAAACAGGCACCAATAAACCTTAGAAACACGCCCAGACATCAAACATGTAATAAAACTTGGTTGAATAAAGCTCCTGGGTCCGTATTGGGTGACTGTATGGAAAACACATGGAGATCCTCCCCAATTAAACTCTGCCGCATGGATGTTGATGTGGCACTGGGGACTAGGGCGATGGAGTATGGGTCGTCGATCTGCAGATTAGATCAACGGCGGAGATTCTTTTATGATTGCACCGTACATGTGGTTATCGCCCGGGCTTATTCGGAGTGTGACCACCGTCTGATGAGCGGCCTCAGATCGGATGGCGCGCATCAATATTGCACCCACTCCACATTCGATATTTAACGCACGATGAATGATGGTTTTTGAAAATGGGCCCAAGACACGTGGCGGCCGGTGTATGGAATCGCTGCAAAATAGAAAAAACCGTCGTGTGCTCAAAAGCGATGCGATGAATTCCGCACGATTTTGCAATGGTAAGTGGCTGGCGGGGACCACCGGGGCGATGGATTGCGCACCGTCGATCTGATCTGCAGATCGACGGTGGAGAGTGACTAGAAATTCGCGCCGGTGGTAAAATTTAGGATATATGGAAAACCCAAAGTTTCAAAATAATACAAAGTTTTAATATTTTCGGGGGCGGGATATATATACAATATGGTTAGGCACCCGTCTGCGGGGCCACGGGTTACATGGAAAGACATATGACCGAGGGGTTATGGATGAAAGGCTAATCGGCCAGCGCTTGGTTCTAGCACCAAGGCGTATGGAGGGGAGGGTTAAAGACTTAGCCCAAGGGGGCTTAAGTCTATAACATAAAAAATGTATTTTTATGGATTTTCAATGGTTTTCAAAGGAATTTGAGGGTTTCGATAAGGCTAAGAAAGGGTCTTAAACCTTATCAAAGGGGTTTTGATGAAGGGGAAAGGTGAGAAATATGAAAGATGAAAGATTTTATGGGGGATGGAGGGGTAAAAATGAAGGTTAGTTTTGTGGTGGAAGGAAGGGAAAAAATGGGATTTTGTAGCAGTTTTTCTTCATGTAATGACAACAGAATTTCTGAGTTGAAAAGGGGAAAAGCAGTGACGATTATCCAAAGGATAGGATATTATCAAAAGACTTTAAGAATCAAAAATTTTAGCAATGAAATTGTGTCTTGAAGGCTATCCAAAATCATTTAGCCACCACTTGATATGACAGAATTTATGGGTGGCTAACAATATGTACATCATCTGTTGAAGGGGCAACGCAGTATTTCTTCCAGCAACTCTCCAGTTATGCAGTGCCAGATTTGGCATGTTTTCAGAGTCATTATAGCTATGTATTTGGCTCTTGAGTGCATCTATTTTATGCATTGTTGTATCTGAAATCCATCTCCAATAATAATAAAAGGATCACCTATTCTATTTATATCTGTGTTGATCATAATCTTATGTGTACATATTCTGTGTTTCAAATATTGTGTTTGTGTATCAATGCATTATTCCATTTTGGGATATTACACTCTTCATGATTTATACATTTTTTAAACACAGAATCGGCACCATGATGATAAAGAGTGTCACCAAAAATATTGTATTGCTGATATTGATATTGGATTCTCCGTCGATCTGATTATGAAAGCTCTCAGCGTAAGGTTTGGGTTTGAATTTATATAATCATATCTCCATACCAGGGATCTAAAGTAATTATTAGGAACATAGGTTCATCCATGATCGGATTCTCTGCCACTGTTTCAAATTCAGTATTGGAAAAATCACACATAAATTCGGCAAACACAAGTGATTTCTTAGACCTGGACTTCTCGAACTCCAAATCAAACTCTTGTAGTATAACTATCCATTTGGAGTATTTTCCCCCGAGAAATTGTTTTGTCAATATGTACATCATTGGGTTGCAATTAGATATCACTTTGGTTTTGCATAAAAATATGTAATAACGAAAACTTTGGACAGCTTGATCTGCTGCCAAGGAAAATTTCTCCGCATGCGAATACTTGATTTCCATCAGGTTGAGAATCTGACTTTGGTAATAGATCACATGTTCGTTGTGAGATTTATCCTCTTGAACCAAAACCATTCCAATCGTCGAATCGGATGCAACTAAGTATAAAAAGTAATCTTGGTGGTAATTGGGCGAATGCAATAATGGTGCATGGGTCAACATGTTTTTAAGTGCATCAAAATATTTATCAGCAATCTCATCCAAAATAAATGGAACATCTTGTTTCAACAACTGATCTGGATTTATGCAGGAACGCAACAGAAGAAACATATAACCATAAATACAGAGATGCAACGGAAATAACACTTCATTTCATTAATATCAAAGAACTGAAATTTGCTTACAGACAGAATGGAAATAAAACTAGCTAGGGCGCTGGTAGCTATCTCTGAGGAGAGATGTGGCGGCTACAGGCCTATAAACTGAGTTAAAATGAGGCTCGAGGGCCTATTTATTATTAAGAAACAATGGATAACCCTAAACATCCAAAAACCTAACCCTAGGAGATGAAGCGCCAACACTGTGGGCCGCGTTTGGGTAAATTGGTGTTTCAACTTCCCAGGGACGTAACTTTGGCATACTATCTCCGTTTGACGCTCATGATACATCATTAGAAAGCTCTATCCGAGGACTAAAAATTTCACCATGAATATCATTTCAGAGTGGAATGATATTCACTAGAGGTGCGATGCCCAAAAAACGTCGTTTAGGGCCTCAAAACGGCTCCGGAAGTTCAGGACCCGAAAAACTGCTAAAAATAGTAAGTTATGCCAAAACTGAAAAACTAAAAGAGACAATGGTGGGGGCCCAAGTGGAATAGGTGGGTGGCCACCAATATCCACTTGGATCATTCCTCCCCCCTTAGGAAGAAATGGTCCCCATTGCGTTAAGTTCCTCCATGAGATGAGGAAATCACCGAACTCGGGTCCCCCGGTGAACCACTTTCCTTGGTGAGTTGGCCACCTTTTATGGACAAACCCGAAGTGCTAATGATCTTTTGTTTAACTCTGTTGGTGTGAGTTGTTCCGCAATGTCCGAGGTGTCCAGTAGAGGTGGAAAGTAAGGACGAAGGCGATCCACATTGAAGACTGGGTGCAGACCAAGGAATGGTGGAATACTAAGCTCAAAGGCATTGTTACCTACAGCCTTGGTGATGGTGTACGGCCCGTATCGGAGCGGGTGAAGCTTGCGGTGAGGTCCAGTGAGGCGCTCCTTCTGCAAATGTAGCCATACTTTGTCGCCCACCTGGAAGTGGTGTGGCACCCGGTGTTGATCATGGCGCTGCTTGTACTTCGCATTGGATCTGTCCAATATATCATGAACCTGCTGGCGGATGTGTTGAATGCACTCGATGAAGCTACTTGCTTTGTCAACTTCAGACTGGACATGAGCTGAATCGGCCTGAGCAGCTGCAAACGGCATGGCTATGTCAATGGGACATAGTGGTTGGAATCCCAAGCCCACCCGAAAGGGGCTATGGCCAATTGAACTGTGGAGAGCCCGGTTATAACTGTGTTGTACATAGGGGAGGCTCTCGTCCCATGTGCGTGGATGCTTTGAGTTGTACATGCGCAGAATGTGTACAATCATTCTGTTGACGACCTCTGTCTGGCCATCTGCTTGGGGATGGAAAGCTGTGGACTTGGTGAGCTTTGTGTCCAACATTGACCAGAGGCTGGACCAAAATGTGCTGAGGAACCTGCTATCTCGATCTGATATGATAGACTGCGGGATCCCAAAGTGCACCCACACTCGTTCAAAGAAGAGTTTAGCAGTGGCTTCTGCTGTGATATTCTTCTTACAGGCCGCCATGATGGCCATCTTCGAGAATCTGTCAATGACCACGAAAACACAGTCATTTCCATTCTTAGTAGAAGGCAGGCCCGACATGTAATCCATGGAGATGGATTCCCACGGTCGACTAGGGGTAGGTAGTGGAGCATATAGGCCTTGCTTCTTGATGGTCGGTTTGGCAATGGCACAAGCAGTGCAGGATCTGATGTGCTTCTCGACATCCTTTCGAAGGTTCGGCCAATAGAAATACTTCTGTAGTATTGCTATTGTTTTCTCGACCTCGAAATGCCCAGCAACTCGACTGTAGTGTGCTTCCCATATCATCTTGGCACGCTCGCTTGAAGGAACACAAAGGTGTCCCAGGTGACATAAAAGTGCATCTTGGAGGTGAAAATTTGGAACTTGCGTGCCCCCCAAGAGTGCCTTGTAAGTGTGGCCGAATTTTGGGTCACTCTCATAGAGAAGTGGCCAATCAGAAGTCTCGTGCCCACAAGAGTTGAGCACGGTGGTGAGCGCCACGATTGGTGGTCGGCTGAGGCAGTCTGCAACATTATTGGTGCTACCCTTCTTGTACTTGATGTTCAAATGAAACCGTTGCAGATATGTGGACCACTTCTGATGGCGATCATTCTGCAACTTCCCTTGTGTCTGTATGAACTGCAGGGGCCGGTGGTCTGTGTGGATGATTGTTTCCTTCCCCAAAATGTAATGCTTCCATTGTCGACAGGCTTGCACAATGGAATACATTTCTTCGTCATAGGTGGGATACTTGCGAACTGTCTCAGACAATGTCTCACTGTGATATGCCACTGGATGTCCCTGTTGAGTAAGAACTGCCCCAATAGCATAGTCAGAGGCATCTGCCTCGATCTCAAATGGCTGCTGCAAGTCTGGTAAGGTGAGCACTGGGGCAGAACAGAGGCGATTTTTCAATTCTTTGAACGCCTTCTGTTGAGGTTCCGACCAAAATAATTTTTCTCTCGCTCCTCCTTTGGTGACTTGACTCAAGGGCCAAGTGACATGAGAGAATCCCAACACGAATCTACGGTAGAAATTAGCAAGACCCAGAAAGCTGCGAAGCTCTGTTATAGTAGTCGGGGCTGGCCAATCCCGAATGACTTGGATCTTGGCTGGATCCACATGCACCCCCCTTTCATCAATAATGTATCCCAGATATTGAACCTGGGTCATGCCAAACGTGCACTTCTCCAAATTGGCACACAACTTATGTTGCCGCAATGTTTGGAGGACTTGTCGGATGTGATGAAGGTGCTCTTCCCAAGTCTTGCTGAAGATCAGAATGTCATCCAAGTACACCACTACGAATGAGTTGGTGAATGTCCGCAAGATGTCATCCATCATCCTCATGAAGGTTGCGGGAGCATTCTTCAACCCGAAAGGCATGACCAGCCATTCAAAAAGGCCTTCCTTAGCTTTGAAGGCAGTCTTCCACACATCAGAGGGTTCAATTGGTACCTGGTGATACCCAGACTTCAGGTCGATCTTACTGAAATATTTTGCACCTTGGAGTTGGTCCCTAAGGTCATCAATCCGTGGGATTGCGTACCTATTCTGGACAGTTATCTTGTTCAGCGCTCGATAGTCAATACAGAGTCTCCACGTCCCATCCTTCTATACCAACATCGGAGCCCTGCTGTATGCATGAACTCTAGTCTCGATGTGACCTTTCTGCAACAGCTCCTGAATCTGCCTCTTGATTTCATCATTTTCCAGAACAGAGCGCCGATAGATCGGTCCATTAGGTAGCGGCGCACCGGGGGTCAGATCAATCGGGTGCTTGACCTGACAGTGCAGAGGAACCCCCGTGGGTGAGGTGAATATGTCCCCGTACTCCTCCACAACCTTATCCATTTGTTGTTGTTGTGCAGAGGAGCCCTGTCTGGAGGTCGTGGCCACAGTCTTCTTCTTGCCCTGGGGGCGTATCATCAGGAAAACGAATTTCCTGGTTTGAGAAATGAGCTTACTGCATTGTTTTGCAGTAACCAAAGAGATAGTGGCAGGAGGTGGTACCTCTGGTATCCTGTACAACTTATTTCCCAAAGTAACAATAATAGCACGAGGTTGAGACTCATACACAGCATGACGCTTCCACAAGTATGGTTGTCCTAATAATACATCAAAAACATCAATAGGAGCAACGTCACATAATACCTCATCCGTGAAGGGCTTGATGCTATAGGGAAGGCGGCACTGCTGGCTGACGCGGAGATCTCGTCCTTGGTGAAGCCAGCCGATGGTGTATGGATGTGGGTGAGCTGTGGTCGGCAAGCCCAACCGCTTCACGGCGTCTGCTGAAATGAGGTTCTTTTGGCTCCCATTGTCGACAATGAACTGTACAGGGGAGCCCTTACCCACATCTGGGAGTGGAAGAGACGTTCCTCCTCCTCTGGATCTTCCGGTTCCTCCTTCTGGACCTTTGTAGTGGCAACAGTGGCGTTGGGCTCCGCATCAATAATCTGTTTTCCTTTTTCATTCCCCTTTTCAGGTTCTGATTCGGAGTCGGAGCATGCATCTGACTCATAAGCCCTCATCTCGGCCACTAGCGACTGCTTGGCCCGACACTCACTTGTGTTGTGAGTGGAGCTCTTATGGAACTCACACCACTTTCCCGTGTCCTTCTTTGGCTTTGCGGTGCTGTTCTTTTCTTGTGGCTTCGATGAGTTGTCTTTAGCCGCCATGTCTTGGCTCGGTCCTTTGTTCTGCGGTTTGGAAGCACCTTTCCCTTGCTTTTGATTCGCAGATCCAAAGTCTCGCTTCTTCTGCTTGAATTTCTGCTCAATCTTGGCAGCATACCGGTATGCCGTACCAAGCGAGGAGATGTCAAGGAACTCCATTTCCTCCTGAATGTATTTGTGCAGAAAGCTGCGATACTTTAGCACCAGATGTTTCTCCGAATCTTTGATACCCAACTTTGTGCGCAGGGTATGGAACAAAATTCGCCGGCCTCATGCACATCTTGATCCCTTTGTTGTCGTGGCATGGTCCATTATATACTTATCACTCAGCTCCTCACGATAGTGCGTCGTCTTTGGACTCGCTGCCTCAAAATAATTCCAAGTTGGTACGGCCGAGAACAGACAGGGTTCTGTCTGGTCCTTGTTCTCACAGTAGGTTTCCCACTAGTCCTTAACATGGGGGTTAGCTTTGAGGAGTGCAAAAATAATTTTCTCCCGGTCTGAAAAGTCATGAACATAGAAATATCCTTCTAATATATTCAACCATATATCTATGGCATCCGCATCTATTTGACCTCAAATATGGGAATGTCAAAATTTACTTGTACCTCCAAAGGAGTCGCACTCGCAGTGGTCGCCGGATGCGTATGCCGCCGGTGGGCACGTTGAAGGATCTGAGCAAAGTTATCCATCATCGCGTTCCTTTGTTTTTGGAGGGCCTCTCGAGAAATATTTTCAGATAGATTCTCCGCTCCTCATCTTTCTTTTCGTCCCCCATGGGCGTCCGGTTTGTGAGGCTAATCTTGCAAAGGTTCCACCGCATCGGGCCCTAGCTCCTTATACCCCGACCTCGTTGGGGACATGCAAAGAAGAGATCGAGAAAAAGCAGACCGCTCTCGATACCACCGATCCAAATTTATGCAGAACTAATCGAATAAACATATAACCATAAATACAGAGATGCAGTGGAAATAACACTTCATTTCATTAATATCAAAGAACTGAAATTTGCTTACAGACAGAATGGAAATAAAACTAGCTAGGGCACCGGTAGCTATCTCTGAGGAGAGATATGGTGGTTACAGGCCTCTGAACTGAGTTACAATGTGGCTCGAGGGCCTATTTATTATTTAGAAACAATGGAGAACCCTAAACATCCAAAAACCTAACCCTAGGAGATGAAGCGCCAAAACTATGGGCCCCGATTGGGTAAATTGGTGTTCCAACTTCCCAGGGACGTAACTTTGGCATACTATCTCCGTTTGATGCTCATGATACATCATTAGAAAGCTCCATCCAAGGACTACAACTTCTACTATGTGATGCCCAAAAAACGTCATTTAGGGCCTCAAAACGGCTCCAGAAGTTCAGGACCCGAAAAACTACTAAAAATAGTAAGTTATGCCGAAACTGAAAAGCTGAAAGAGACAATGGTGGGGGCCCAAGTGGAATAGGCGGGTGGCCACCAATATCCACCCGGATCAACAACCGTGTAAAACCTTTCGTTAACTCTGCATTGTTCAGGATAAACCTACGTAAAAAAAATTATTTCCCTTGCAAACTTTAGAGTTGGCGAAGAGTGGAAAGAGGAGGTAGGTTAATAATAGCCTCAACCTTCGACGGGTCGACATGAATGCCTTCCTTCGAAACCACGAATCTAATTAAGCATCCTAATTGTACACAAAAAACACATTTTTGTGGATTCAAACGAATTTTGTAATGCCTACATCTCATAAAGATAGCACGTAAGTGTGTAGGATGCTCTTGTCTATGTAAAGAATGAGCAGGTAAGTCATACAAGTAAGGTTGTACAATATGTTTGATATCGTGAAAGGCATAAGACATAGCTCTTTGAAAAGTTGTATAGAATTTTTCAGTCCAAAAGGTAATTTGCAATATGCAAACGTACCCCAAGGACATATAAATTTTGTTTTAGGTTGATCGGCAGGGAGTATGATGATTTGATTATAACCAGTAAAAACCATCCATAAACGAGAATATTTCGTTTTCGGAACAATCATCAACGATTTGATCGATATAGGGTGTAGGGTAGTTGTGTTTCAAACAAGCCTTCTTAATGTCTCGATAATCGACACATAATCTGATATTCCCTTGTTTTTTTGTTACGTGAACTATGTTAGATACCCAATCTGTTAAAGGAATAGGATAAATAAATCTTGCATGTAATAATTTTTCAACTTTAGCTTTGATTGCTGCAACTTTCCATGGATGTATTGGACATAATCTCTATCTAATAGGCTTATCATCTGGGTATGTCTTGATTTCATGAATAAAAATCTTCGGATCTATACCTGGCATCTCTTAGTAAGACCAGGAAAATATGTCTTAGAACTCTTGAAATAGGGCTTTGTAAGTCTTAATTTCTTCAATCGAACAAGAAGCACCTATATGAATTTTTTCAATAATTCCAAGTTTAATCGATATGTCAATAGAAATAGTTGTAGAAATATTTCCCAAATTTGTCTCAGAATATGAATGTGTGATCAATGTGGGATTATAAGGTTCCTTGACATAATCAATTGTAAAGATAGATGAAAAATCATTTTCAAGTTTATCAATATTAGGAAAAAAAGAAGATCGATGATGCAGATCTTCCCATGGTAATTCGTTCGATGACAATATTTCTCGAATGTTTTCCTCAGTTGCAAATACATGTTGAAATGGATCAAGAAACAATGTCAAAGTTGAGCTTGATATAGAAGATGATTATTCACTGATCACATTCATTGTATCAATAGAAGTTGATGGGGTGTTAGAATACTATTGTACTGCTACATATACCGATTCAAAATGGCTTAAAGGCATCTCGCCATCATAAAAGTCCAAATCTGATTCTAAAGGTACAGTCCATGTGTCATCAAATGGAATTTTTCTTGATGAGATCATACTGATATTGGCAATAGTTTGTGGTACGTTGGGAGAAGGCATAGAGAAATTTCCAATGAGAGAGGAATCCTTCACTAATCCTACACCAACGTTTTTGTATGGGATAATCGATTTTCCGACATGCTGGATACTATCTGTAGAAGTAGGATCTGAAGAAAAGTATGACAATTGATCGATTTTAACAATCTTTCCTTTGTGAGGAAACATTATCATTCGAAATACTGATGAAACAACAGCAAAAATTGCATAAGACCAACTGCGACCTAGAAAAATGTTGTAATCAAGAGGGGCATTAACAACTTCCACCTCTAGGTTTATAGTTTTTCCTTCTATTTCTATAGGCATATCCTGGAGTATTCCATATGGATGAAATCCTCTTCCATCAAATTATTTAAGGATATTCGGTGATTGGTTGATTGTTGGAGAACCTAGGGTTTTCCAACATTTTAATGACATTATACACGTAAGACGCCCCCTCATTAATTACAGTACGAAAAACTCATCTCTATTTGACTAATACTGGAATTTGAAAAGCCATTTGATGTGGGATTCTAGGTACAAAATTTTCGAGATCAAAGACCATCAGATTTGAGTCTTGAGGATCAATTGCTCCGATGGATGGTAATATTAATTTCCTTTGTGCTGGACAATTTTGCAGCACTCCTAAGGCCAACATTGTTGAAGGGGATATGGAAAAATCTTCAACAATGTTGTAACTCGGAACGGCTCTCGCATGTGGATTAAAAGATGATTTTCGAAGTACACCTTTAGAAGATAGTCTAATCACTAAATCAAGGTTATGTTTCTCAATTTTTAGTGGTTCAGAAACTGAAGGAGTTGTTACTGGTGTTTGACTGGATGATTCAGTCTCTTTACCAGTTACAGGACTCTTGGATCCATAGTCTTGAGATCGTGTCGCAACCATGACCTGAGACATCATTAAAATATCTTTCGATGAATTGGAAGATGATCCGATCATTTACTATCTTTAGATGGAAAAGGATCCTTCAAGACAGCAGGTGTGGGTGAACCTTTGAAAATTTTGGATACCTTGGCCTGATGTGGACACTCTTTGGTATAGTGATCCTCGTCATAGATAAGACAAGGATAATTAGGTTTCCACTTTTCATCAAATGGTTCATTTTTTTTTGTTTTCTCTTTAGGAGATGTGTTTTGTTTATTTTTATTATTCCCTTTCTTCTTATTACTAGATTTAAATTTTGTTGTGGATGAGTCTACAACGTGAATATCGACAGAAGTTTCGAGGGAAGAATCTCCTTTTGAAGAATCTGTTAGATTTATAATTGGATAAGTAGATTTGGGTGACTTCTTCTTACTCTTTGTAGTGCTAAATGTACCAATTACATTGTCTACAGAATGAGAACCAACAAGAGTTGCAATAATTTGACCTGGGCGTGGTAAATCAGGAAATTTTTCATATAGAGTTCCAGACTGTGTGTATACAAGGTCTAAGTATTGTGCTTGAGATATGACCTATTCTTTTGTAACAACACCTCCCTTAGCTACATCTTTAGTGATTTTTGGAAGTAATGATTTAATCAACCATTCTGCCAAAATTTGATCCGGAATGAAAACCTTCACTAAACGTCGTCTACATCACCATTCATGTATGTGATCTTAAATGTATGTAGACGTACTATGTTTTAATGAAGTTAAGGGTTTTGTGACATTGTCATAACGAACTGGCAACTGGAAGTGAGTTAGGAAATTTGTTGCTAAAGCGTTGAATTATTGAAAGAGCCACGTGGTAACTCGATATACCACTTTGTAGCTAAGCCTATCAATGTTCTCTGAAAGAGTCTCAATCAAATGGAATCATTGATTAAGGAGTTGGATGTGCACCAAAGATGATAATTCATCACATGATTTGAGGGGTCTTCTCTTGATTTGAGGGGTCTTCTGATTTTCCTCTCGATATCTCCATATCCATTGATAAGTATGTTATGACATCTTTTTGACTCCATTGCCCAATGAACCAGATGTTTCTCCATTCTATATATCTTTCCTAGGCCTTTCATATTCTGTTGTATCAATCCAACCAAATAAACAAACAAACACCTACACTTAATAACTAGTCTAAAATCCATACTCAAAACACACAAGATAAACCTTCGCAAACAAAAATTTGAGAGATCCCTCTCTGAGAACAGGAGGACTAGTTCCTGTAACTCTAAAGATTGGTTCTGATGTTGCTTTGTCTTTTGATTTGCAAAACTATCAAAACAAGGGACACCAACATAATGGTGATCATGGTGGGACCTACTGAGAATACAGTGGTTTGAAAACACTTCTTAAAACTTTTTAGGCCCTTAAACTTGATAAAGAACACCTGTTGGACTTATCCCACCGCTCACACCAACATAATGGCGATCACGGTGGGACCTTGAGTAATGTCTTCCAAATCAAACACTCACTGTCTAGTATAACATAAGTAACCTCCTTCAAGCACTTCCAATCAATGGTAATTATGATAAAACTTGTTTGAATCAGTGACAAACTAAGTAACCCTTAGGATTCTCTTAAGAACCTCATCAAACCTTGAAGGATTCAGTTACCAAGCCATAAGAGTGAACTCTGTATGTTTTGACACCCTAGCTAAGTTTTAAGTCAGATTTAGGACACTCTCATAACCTATAAGACCAGAATAACTCAGAAAAACCCAAAAAAAATTTAGTTTGGCTTCACAATAAGCATGGTGGTGGGACCATCCAATATTTTATTTTCATAAAAGCTAAAAAGTTTCCACCTGGCGACTCCACAAGCCCCAGTAGGCCTATTACTCATCTAGGTTCCCAGACCTCTTTAGGACTGTGTTAACCAGCCTGGAAGAAGTTTAGAAGCCTAGTCCCATGCTAGATAAGACATTGTGAGAGGTAAAAACTTCCAAAAACAGTCCCTAAAAATCTCAACCTCTCTCATTTTTGAAAAACAGTCTGGCTTCACATAGGATCAACACTAGATCCCATCCAGACCCAAATCCTCCTTTAATCATTGACAGTCTTGAGAGAATTCTGTGGCAGAATTCTAACTCTAGAAAATCAGCTGCTAATAGGAGCCTCTTAAGAACAAATTCCGTCCCTGAAAACCTTGTTGTCTTATAGGATTCACACTTTGATTTACATCATACACAGAACATCTTTAGAAATAGATCTCAAGGTGATTTTAACCAAACTGATCTTGACATTGCAGATTTGCAACAGAGCTTTAGTAGAGAAGCTTCACCTTCCACTCCTCCTGATTCCCAGCTTCTTCATCACTTTAGCCTTTTTCATAACAAATCTGCTCAAAATCAGTTTGCTGGCCCAAGTGTTTCTTCCACTCCAATTCATACTACCATTGTTCAAAAGACTCCATTTCAGCCCACTTTTACTCTTGTAAATCCACCCCTTGTAAATCCACCCTTATTTCCAGCCATGGCAACATGGTATGCCCCATTAGTGTTACCACAACCTCTACTTCCCTTACCAAATGATTACCAATCCAAAATCCCTCACTTCACTGGAAAAGAGTCTACAACAGCTCAACATCATGTGGATAGGATGGATGATGCATTTGATTACATGGAGATAGAAGAATAAACTATGAAGATGAGGATCTTCGCCCAAAGTTTAGGAGGAGATGTAAAGAAATGGTTTAAAAACTTACCTCCTAACAGCATAAATGATCTCCCTGCCTTGCATCAAACATTTATCAACAAATGGGAACTCAAAAAGAACCCTCTCCAAATACTAGCAGAGTATAGCAGCCTCAAGAGAAATAAAGGGGAGAGTGTCCATGATTACTCCACTAGGTTCAATAGCATTTACAATGCTCTCCCACCTCACATGAAACCTCCTCAAGGCATGGCCTTGGTAAGGTATCCCGAAGGCCTTGATGTTGAAATGACTTATCAGTTAAGGGAGAGAGATTACTTAACCTTAGAAGACATGCAGAAAGGAGCTGTGAGCATAGAAGCAAACATAATTGAGAAAAGAAATAGGTTGAGATTAGAGAAGAGGGTAACTTATAAAGATGACCTACTACCCTCAACCTCAACTTCTGACACAAAAATTGACAACCTAGTGAAGGTGATGGAGAGGATGCTTGAGAAGATCAACTTAAATGATAGAGTGCCACCAAGAGAACCTCAAAATAACCAAAACAGAAATAGAAATCAGAATTATAGAAGAGAAAACAATCAAGATAAGCAAAAAGAAAGTGACCAACAGATTAGACCTCCCTTCCAATAGAACTATGTAGATCAATATGAGGAAGATAGGGAGTTGGAAAGGTTGGGAGAATCTCATGTAAACTTGATTGGATCAGACAGTGGGGATGATGTTTTCCTTACTGAGGAAGAATAAAGTTTCTTTTCTGATAAAAGTACAAACAGCTATGAAGATTCTGATGACTATAGATTAGGGTTTGAAAATGCAATCATGGAGGTACACAAACAGTATGATCTTAGAAGCAAAGGGAATGTAGACAACTTAAAGGATAAGAACACTAATACTGCTGTCAAGAAAAATGCAGAAAATCAGCCCAAAAGGATAGCAGAAAAAGCCAACATTTTGACCAAAGAAACCAGACATAAACAAAGACAAAAGTGTCCAGCCAAATGTTGAGCAGAGTACCCCTGGCACTTCAGCTAGTGTTCCTAATAAAATTGTCCCAATTACCAGTCCAAACAAGGTTCACCCAATCAAAATTGTTGAAAGGAATTCAATTGAAAAGACAGATGTAAATATCAACAAGTCAATTTTTCCTTTCAGCCTTGAGGGAGAGATCGCCAAGATAAAAATTACCATTCCCCTAGCTAAACTAGTAACCCAAGAAGTGTACAAAAACCAAGTTTTGAAAGCTTTGAACTTAGGAACTGATACTGACACCTCAAACTTGACAGATGATAAACCTGAGTTTTTGTTTGGTCCAGAGGTTGAAGGAAAATACCAAGAAGGGGCTATCCCTCCCTTCTATGTTTGTTTGAACATACATGAGAAAATCTTACATAATGCCATGTTAGATTCTGGAGCTTCACACAATCTAATGCCCAGGGTGGTAATGGAAAGCTTAGTCTTAGAAATTACTAAACCATACAAAGATTTGTATTCCTTTGACTCAAGCAGAGTCAAATGTTTGGGTTTAATCAAAGATTTATGTGTTAATTTAGCTCAAATCCCTGCTAAGAGTCTAGTAATGGACATAGTTGTAGCTGACATTCACCCTAAGTATGGCATGCTCTTATCGAGATCATGGGGAGCCAAACTTCAGGGAAGCCTTCAAATGGACATGTCTTATGCCACCATCCCTTTTTTTAACCAAAACAGAAGATTACACAGGGAATCTCACTTGAAATACATGGTGAGAAAAATAGACAAACCAAACAACTCTCCAATCTATTCTATTCAATCAAGTTTAGATTCCTTTATCTTATGTAATGAAGATGAAATCACCCAACAAGATAAGGAAAACATGTACCCAATCAGTTCACCATAACAATCAAATATTCCCTTGAATCAAATTCAAAACATTGACAATCAACAGCAACAAGAAAATGAAAATGAGGCAAATGTACTTTGGACAATAAACTTTGATGGATCTTGTAACAAAACAAGTGCAGGGGCAGGTGTGTGGATTCAAAATATGAATCAAAGTTTTTCATAAAAGTTAGATTTCCCATGCACTAACAATATCGCTGAGTATGAAGCCCTTCTCCTAGGCTTACAATGGCTTAAACAATTAGAAGCCCAGAAGATATTGATCTTAGGAGATTCTGAACTTATCATAAAAAAAATCAAAGGAGAATACTCAGCTAGAAATCCCAATCTTAGGGAATATTGGAATGCTGCCCTTGATCTATTAAAAACCTTCGAAAAATATGAACTCATTTTCATCCCTAGAGCACTAAATCATCTAGCGAATGAACTCGCCTTCAATGCCAGCAACTGCCAAATACCTAAGATAAATTAACAACTCATTGTAAAGGTAAAACACAGGCCTGTTGTGCCTGATAACGAAGACCACTGGTAAGTGTTTGACTCTAACAAACACATAGATGATTCTTAAAGTTAGAAAATAATTTCAGCATACCAATATCAGAAACCAGCCAAAAAGAAAACTGTTTGTATATTGAACAAATCCCAGAAGTTGAAATGACATATTCTACTGATATAAATCATTATGAGAATCCTTTTGAAGCAGAGATAACTGACAACGCAGACCAAGAAGACTTGGAAGTCTTACAATGCAAAAATGATAAAATTCCAAGAGGTCTCACACCTTTAGAACACCTGTTTGATTTTAACGATGTAGCCAAAGAACTGAGAATGGAGCCTGTGGAAACAAATGTAGAAGAACATAACATAGGCAGTCTAGCAGAACCCAAGATGATTAAACTATCCAGCACCCTCCCAGCTCACATAAAATTGCAATACATAGAGTTGTTCAAAGAGTTTAAAGATGTGTTTGCTTGGGGATACAAAGACTTAAAATCATATGATACCAGCATCATCGAGCACAAGATTCCCCTGAAGGAAAATCAAAAGCCTTTTAAACAAAAACTAAGAAGAATAAGCCCTCTCTTACTACCTTTAGTTAAGGCAGAAATTGAAAAAATGCATGATGTTGGGATCATAGTACCCATTAGATTTTCAGAATGGGTATCAAACTTAGTTTTTGTTAGAAAGAAAATAGGGGAAATCAAGCTTTGTATTGACTTCAGAAAATTAAATAGAGCCTCTTTAAAGGAAAACTACCCCTTACCCAAGAAGGACCATATACTTCAAAGGGTAGTTGGGTCAAGAAGGATATCCCTCTTAGATGGGTTCTCAGGTTATAACCAGGTGTTAGTGCTCCCAAGTGATCAAATTAAAACTACTTTTACCACACCTTGGGGCACCTTTATGTATGTCAAAATTCCTTTCAGATTAATGAATGTAGGGGACACCTTCCAAAGGGCCATGGACATAGCCTTCTCTAAAGATATTGGCTATTTCATAATCATTTACCTTGATGACATAACCTTTTTTCTCAAAAACTGATGAAGAACATTTGATTCACCTGAGAAACGTTTTTGAGAAGTGTAGGAAATTTGGCTTATCTCTGAATCCTAAAAAACCACTCTTTGGTCTCCAAGAAGGTAAACTTCTTGGTCACATAATTTTAGAAGAAGGAATCAGAATAGACCCTACAAGGATAGATGGCATATTACAAATCAGTCATCCAAGAAGCCTCAAAGAGTTGCAATCTTTCATCGGAAAGATTAATTTTCTGAGGAGGTTTATCCCTAATCTTGCTGAGCTATTAAAAAACATTACAAACATGCTTAAGAAAGATGTCGGGGTAACATGGACTGTACCAGCTAAACAATCATTCAAATTGGTCAAACAAGCTCTTACTCAAACACCGGTTTGATTAGTCCATATTTTACCAAAGACTTTTACATCTTTTATTTTGCATCTAAACATACAATAGCTGCAGTTTTACTTCAAAAGAATGATTTGGGGCAAGAACAACCAATATCCTTCTTTAGTAGGGCCTTAAGAGATGCTCCTCTCAAATATAACATCATGGAGAAGCAAGCCTTAGCATTAGTGAAAGCTTTAAAAGACTTTAGGGTCTATATTTTACACTCTCACATAATTGCTTTTGTTCCACATACTGTTGTCAAGGACATTGTAATTCAAGACCCTAATGGCAAAAGGGGGAAATGGATTGCAACTATTCTTGAGTATGACTTAGAGATCAGGCCCACCAAACTAGTTAAAGGGCAAGGATTAGCAAAACTTATGGCTGAGTCTAACTTCCAAGCGCTAGACATGAATATGGTAGATGTGTTGGAAGAAATAGAAGAATATACTGCTCCTTTTATTGAAGAAACATTTTTGAATTCTCCTTGGTATGCTGACATTATTTATGTGCTTTTATATTTAAATGCCCCTCCTTCTTTGTCTAAAACTAAAGCTAGATTTTTTAAACAAAAAGCTTTCAGTTTTTGCATCTTAGATGGGGTGTTATATTGAAAAAATGTTGTTGGAATTTTGCTTAAATGTTTACTTGAAGATGATGCAGGGAAAATCATGCATGAGTTGCATGACGGAGAATGTGGAGGACACCTCTACTGGAAGGCCACAGCAAACAAAATTCTTAGATCAGGTTACTATTGGCCTACCCTTTTCCCAAACACTCAAAAGTTGGTCATGTCTTTCCATAAGTGTCAAATCTTTGATGGAAAGAGGAAAATTCTTCCCTTACCCTTACATCCTATCATAGTTGAGGCACCTTTTCAACAATGGGGGCTGGACTTCATTGGGGAAATTCACCCATCCTCCTCAGCTCAACATAAGTGGATCCTCACGGCCACTGACTTCTTTACCAAGTGGATAGAAGCTATACGCTCCAAAAATTCCAATGACTCTGTCATTATCAAGTTTCTTGAAACTAATATCCTATCAAGATTTGGTTGTCCCCGAAAAATCATAACAGACAATGCTGCTACTTTTAAATCTAAAAATATGGTTAACTTATGTTACAAATACCACATAACCTTGGGCCATTCCACTGCTTACTATCCCCAAGGAAATGGATTAGCTAAATCTTCCAACAAGAGCCTCATCAATATCATTAAAAAGATCTTGGAACAAAATCAAAGATCATGGCACAGTAAACTGGTTCATGCCGTATGGGCTGATAGGTTAACTACAAAGAAATCGATAAATGTGTCCCCCTATCAGCTATTTTATGGCATGGACGCAGTTTTTCCCACCTCATTGGGAGTGCCAGTCATGAAGCTCCTTCAACAATTGCAGGTTGAAGAGAATGATATACAGAGGAGAATCAATCAAACCATCCATTTACAGTAGACCAGAGAAGAAGTTTATGAGAGAACACAGTTGGTCCAAGAAAATATGAAGAAGCTATTTGATAAAAGAACTAAGTCAGACAATTTCCAATTTGGAAATGTTGTTCTTAAGTGGGATTCAAGGAGAGAAGATAAGGGAAAACATGGCAAGTTTGAGAACTTGTGGAAAGGTCCCTATATTATTCATGCTAAGAGGGGTCACAATGCATTTTTCTTGAAAGAATTGAATGTAGAAAATATATATGGAGGTCCTGTCAATGGCAGGATGCTCAAGCATTACTTCTGCCAAGAGTCTTGAGTTTTAAAGCATTTTATTTTTTATTGTAAATATCATAGTCTACACATTGCATTCAAAATTGGAAAAATCAAAACTACAAAAACAAAGAAAAGAGGGCAGATTGCAAAAATAAGAAAGGTATAGCCCCATACCAAAAAAGAGAAACAAATCTGAAAGTGTGCAAGCTTAAATGCCACTCCTGAATAACACACTTCTAATTAGTCATACAGCCTAATCTTCACTGATTAGTTTTAATTTTTCTACTGATAGGATAGTGAATTCGATTTTCCAAACTGTTTAATCTTGGTTTATCAATAGATAATAGATTAGGATAGAAATTAAAGGTTCAAACATGCTCAAAATCTGAACCTGAGTTTCCAAAGAGAAAATGACTCAAATATTTTTCAAGTCTTGAGTCAAAAGATGTAAAAATCTAGTTCTAATCAGCTCAAAATCTGAACCAGTTAGCAAAGGAAAGACAGCTCAAGAAAGTGTCAAAACAGGGCTGAAGAAAAGAGGAAGGAAATGCTTTTAAATCTCAGATCTCAAACCTTCCATTTTTGTTTTAAATTTTCTGAAAAATAAATGTCTATGTGCAGCATGTTTTTATGCTATAGATCACAGCAAGTCAAACAGCTTAATCTTGACTTTGACTGTTTTTAAATTTATGTTATATAATTTAGAGAATAAAGTCTGTTGGACAGTTTAATCCCCACAAATAATAGATTAGGTAGAGAATCATATGGGCTCATCTGTTTAATCTGAGTCCATGGAGAAATAAGGAGTAGAAATAGATTAGTTTTCCTGCTTTCAAAAAGAATAAAATGTTGTGAAAGAGTTTTCCAATCCAAGTGCACTCTAATGAAGAAAAAATGTTAGATCAGTAGGATTGGGTAGGTAGAAAGATTGTATTGATGAAATTCCATTGTTGATTCATGAATGCTAATATTTTTCAGAGCAAAAGAAGGTCATCCACAGAAATAAAGGCAGCCCAATGAATGAGGCACAGGTCAGCCTCCCAGAGAACGCAAGTCTGAAGTTCTTGATGCCTTCAAGAAGGCACCATCCCCAAGTGGAGCCACTGTTAGCCACCCATAAATTCTGTCATATCAAGTGGTGGCTAAATGATTTTGGATAGCCTTCAAAAAACAATTTCATTGCCAAAAATTGTTGATGCTTAAAGTCTTTTTGATAATATCCTATCGTTTGGATAATCATCATTGATTTTCCCTTTTTTAACTCGCAAATCCTGCTGATTCCCAAGAAAGAATACTGTTGCAAGCACCATTTTCCTTTCCCTCCTTCTTCCAAAACTAACCTCATCTTTGCTTTTTATTTTCCCATAAATCCCTCATTTCCATGTTTCCCATTTTCCCCTTCATCAAAACCCTTTGATAAGGCCTAAAGACCTTTTCTTTGCCTTATCGAAACCCTCAAACTCCTTTGAAAACCCTTGAAAATCCATAAAGATGCATTTCTCATATATGGTAGACTTAAGCCCCTTTGGGCTAAGTCTTTAACCCTTCCCCTCCATACGCCCTGGTGCTAGAACCAAGCGCTGGCCGTCTAAGCGCTTATCGCATCGTCCCATGCTGATTAGCCCTTCATCCATAACCCCCTAGTCATATGGCTTTCCATGTAACCCGTGGTCCCACAGACGGGTGCCTGACCATATTATATATATATCCTGCCCCCAAAAATATTAAAAAACTTTGTATTATATTGAAACTTTCGGTTTTTATTATGTCCTAAGGTTTTCCGCCGGTTTAAATCTAATCGCTCTCCACCGTCGATCTAATCTGCAGATCGACGGCGCACAATCCATCGCCCCGGTGGTCCCCGCCAACCACTTACCATTGCAAAACCACGCGGGATTCATCGCACTGCTTTCAAGAGGAAGGTGGTTTTTCCCCGATCGACGGCGATTCCATTCACCGCCCGACGCATGGCCTTGAGCACTGTTCACAAAACCGCCATTCATCACGCATTAAATATCGACGATGGAGTGGGCACGATATTGACGTCCACCTTCTGATCTGAGGCCGCTCATCGGATGGTGGTCGCACTTCGAAGAAGCCCGTGCGATAACCACAGATACGGTGCAGTCATAAAATATTTTCTACCGTCGATCTAACCTGCAGATCGACGGCCCATACTCCATCGCCCTGGTCCCCAGTGCTACATCAACATCCACGCGGCAGAGTTTAATTGGGGCAGATCTCCATGTGTTTTCCATACATTCACCCTCGATCCCGACTGTCGATTAATGCGCTATCGACGGCTCTGATTTAATTTCCTCCTTTGCTTCCCTTTGACCCCTTTAATCAATCTTGACCATTGGATGATGCCATCCAACGGCCACGCTCCCTCCACGTACGTATCCGTGATTGCTGCCTAAGATGGTTTATCAGAAGCCTAATCCTCCTGACTAAAACACAATTTAAAGAAAATCATGAGTGTTTTATCAAACAGAAAGCATACGCTACCACATCAGGGGCTAATTAAATCCACCAACCACCTACAGCCTCAAAGCAATCAAAAGAAGGCCAAAGTTATTACCAGACCCAGAGGTATTTTGCATCAATACAGCTGAACAGTTATTTCAACCAAAGGAACTTATTGTAAGTTGTCAGCAGAAGTTATTACAAGGATAACAATGAGCCTTGAAGTCAAAAAATTCTTTCCAACAAACCTAATAGTTAATATAAATGATTTAATACAGAGGACACCTATGTAAGCTTCTTCATTGAGCCCCCAAAGGCCGAGAATCCATTAAGTCTGTATTAATTATCTTTAGAGATCTTTATTAGAATCCACCTCCTCATTTCTTCTATAAATATTACTCGAGAAGATGAGGAAATGTTGGTTGGTTGTTGGTTGATCACTAGTTGTAATTTTGGAACTCTCTGAAATAATACATAGTCTGTTGAAGTTGAAGAAGAAATTGAAGTCTTGGAAGCCCTGATGATGTTGTTGCATGCTTGTTACTAAGAAGGCTCTATCATTGGATCCATGAGCTTGGCTGTTGGTGAAGTATTCTGAATTGTTTAATGTTTTCCTCTGCTTTCATTATGTTCCATAATTTCTTACTACAGTAGGTTTAAATTTTTAGGCTAAGAAATGACTCCTTGAAGCACCTTAGACCTGTTCATCCTTCATTGTTTCATGTTTTCTTCTGCTGAAGCATTCTAGAGTCTTTAATCTCTCTCTTTAGTCTTCATGCTTGTTTATTTCCTTAATAATTAGAATAGTTGGTTTCAGCATGATTTATGGTTCTCCCTGCTTGTCTACTGCCACTTAAAAATTGTTATTGAAGTCTCCCTTTGAAGTTTTTTGTTTACAGTGAGTTAAGGAGGTTTGTTCTGATCTTGCCCTTTGTCCTTGCTTAAACAGTTGTCTTGAAGGTATTTATAGTTGTAATCATAGATTTTTTAGGTGTTCCCTCTTCTATGACTGCAATTATCAGTCAATATTTTATGTTTTATAAGTCATTTGAAATAAAATATTTGAGGAAATAGGGTGTTCCCCGAATCTTAGATTTCATTTTAAAAGTTGTTTTGAAATCATTGTTTGCTTAAAGGTGTGATTTGTAGAATTCATGGTTAGCCCTGTCTATCAAAAAGCTCTTTATTGTTCAAATTTTGTTTTCGAATTCCCTTCGTTGAGAATTAAACTTCTCTTTCCAAATCATTGATGTCCATCTCATTCCAAAAACCAAAGGATCCTGTGGCCAAGTTAGATTTTCCCTCTGATATCCCATATCCATTGACAAGTATGTTATGACCTCTTTTTGACTCCATTGCCCAATGAACCATATGTTTCTCCATTCTATATATCTTTCCTAGGCCTTTCATATTCTGTTGTATCAATCCAACCAAACAAATAAACAAACACCTGCACTTAATAACTAGTATAAAATCCATACTCCAAGCACACAAGATAAACCTTTGCAAACAAACATTTGAGAGATCCCTCTCTGAGAACGGGAGGACTAGTTCCTATAACTCTAAAGATTGGTTCTGATGTTGCCTTGTCTTTTGATTTGCCAAACTATCAAAACACGGGACACCAACAAATCTAAGGTTTGCTAACAAGTGACCCCAGGCTCCTCGACAATGGTTAATCTGAGGTTTATCGTTTGTATTACGTGCACGTATTCTATCTTCACCAATGAGATAACTGGGTCGGACATGACCTCGTGCTTGACTTTTTTAAGAAGAGATTCCCAAAGTACAAATGCAACAATTGGGTTTTCCTACCACAAGATTCTACTTGTTTGTTTTGACTTCTTTGGAACGTTTATTACAACCTATTCCAAAGCACTAGCCTAAGCTATGTTGGTGGAATGAGCCTTGGAAAATGAAAAAAAATTCTAGATTGATTTTATTAGGTACTGTATTGATTTGGTTGTTATTTAACACAAACGATATGGATTTGAAACTTTGATGATGTTGTGAACCGACACAAAATACTCTAAGTGCAACTAGATGACAAATGCAACTCTTTCTTTTCAATGAATTCTATTTAGGAGAAAGTTGAGAGATTTTTTGAATTTAAAAGACAAACTTACTCATTCGTAAACAAAATTCTTTCTGAAAAGAAAACAATTTCATTAAGAACTAAATTTCCAAATATGATCAATTTCTCTTTTCAAATAAAATTCCATTGACAACCAAGCCAAAAACTACAATTTTAACAAACAATCAATTCCCAAAATAAAGAAATTCCTAAAAAACCCTAAAAATATAAACTTCAAATAAAATCAAAATTCATTTTGAATCCTAAGTAGGATACCTATGGATGTTTGGTAGATGATTTCTCTTAGTTGTAATCAGACTAAGAATGTCTCTACTTATCCCAGCATAAATGAAATCATACAATAGTGCTTGGTGTTAAATCAAGCTTCAGCGATCTAGAAGCTTTTTCGGTTTTGCAAATGAATAAAAAACAAATATTCATAAAAGTAAGGTCAGCTAAAATCCCAATGGCCCAAGAAGAAAAAATCATAAAACTAGTGATCGGAGGTAAATGAAGGTATCTTCCATATAGAGCAATAGTAAACCATGGCAAACCCTAACTTATAAAATGCAAACAGGATGATTAATCACAAAAAACTCAAAATTGTTGAAAAGGAGTTCTCACAGAGGATCTGACAACTAGAATAGATCAGGGAAAACTTCAAGAATTTGAAGAATTTCAACCCCCACTCTGGTTATCAGTTTTCATTATCACTCCATGCGTATAGTTTTAAATCGGAACACGATAAAATTACGAAAATCTGGAAATGACCAAAATTTCTAAAAACGCAAATTTGGAGATTTCACCACTGCTGGAAAATGAAAAAATAAAACGTAGCAAAATTATAACAGCGACACACAAAAAATGACAGAGATTTTTGGTCAATGTGACCCTGGAAAAACCCCCTACAACTCTTGGGGAAAACTAGTTTGAGAGCTTTTCTTTATTTCTAAAAATTCTTTTACAAAGAAACTGAAATACACAGTAAAAACTCTAGCAACCATAATTACAACTTATCTCGATTTATGTGCTTGCACTCCACCTCGAAAAATGTACCAATAAGCAAACTTCCAAAACATAAATTTTATAGCAATAAATAACAGCATTAAATTCTATACGACTACCTCGAAAATCATGCCTAGAGCAAGCTATACAGGCTGTACGGACTATACAAATTTTTACAACAGTTCTCCTCAAAATCCGTACCTAGAATCTGCCTCGAAAAATGTGTTGAACGCTGATGTCCTTTTCTCAAAATCTGTGTCATAATTTCAAAAGTACTTATCCTCGATTTTTGTGCCCAGAATCTGCCTCAAAATCCATGCTGAATCTGTTGTCCCTTTTCTTCAATTTTCATGCCTTTCCTCTTTGGAAATCATGCCAAACCTCTATTGTATGGATTCTACCTTGGGATGCGTGCCAATAAATGTTGATGTACAGATTTTCTGAATGTATTCTTGCTGCCCTCCTTCAACTTCTCCCTGATTAGAAATTTTCTCCTTGCTCTCTCTTCTTTTTCTCTCAAATTCTCATGAAAGACTGAATGATATTTTCTCTTCTTCTCTCCTTTTATCCTAAATGACCTTTTTTGGGAAACCATAAGATCTAATGGCTCAGATTCATTTAGATCAAGGGATGAGAATAAATGTGCATTTAATTCTCACTTTCTATTTTTCAACTCACCCACTTAAATAAAGACCCACTTAGCCTTTTATTTCCATAGTCAATTTTTCACTTTCTAATTCTTCATTGACTTTAATAAAGTCACTTTAAAATTAGAATGCAACTTTATCACTTTTAAATTAGACTGACTTTACCACTTATAAAGTCACTTTAGGAGAAGAAGTACAATAAAGTGGACACTTTTCCCTAGGAAAAAGATTAAAGCCTTAGGGAACCACTTGTCCTCTAGTAACCAAAATGTTAACACTCCCTCTTACCGAGGAAAGTGTTCCTCACCACTCCCATCTTGTCTCTGAAGTAGACGTGCTTGCCCCGTGGTAAGGCTTTGGTGCAAAAGTCTGATATCTACTCATATGTGGAAATGTACTCAATTTTGACTGTTCCCTTTTGGATATAGTCTCGAATGAAGTGATACTTAATCCCAATATGCTTTGATCTACCATGAAAAGCTAGATTCTCCATGAGTTTTATGCAACTTTGATTATCACATTAAATCACTGAAGGTCTCAATGCCATACCAAATAATCCAAACAACATCTTGTGAAGCCATATGGCCTCACAACTAGCCAAACTAGTAGCCATATACTCTGCCTCAGCTGAGCTCAATGAAACTAACTATTGTTTCCAGCTTAACCATGACACAACTACCCAACCCAACCCAAAACAACACCCTAAAGTACTTTCCTATCTGAAGCACAAACTGGCCAATCTGAATTAATGTACCCTGCCAGTCTCACTCCATCCCCTTGTCTATAATCTAGGCCATAATCCACAGTACCCTGCAAGTAACAAAGACTGTGTTTTGCAGCCAGGGAGTGCACTCCCTTCGCCTCACACATGAACTGACTCATAGTGTTAACTGAAAAATATCTGGTCGAGTTTTGACCAAATACATCAATGAACCAATCAATCATTTGTATAGATTAGGATCCACCAACTCAGAATCTGAAGAATGAAGCTTCTTCCAGTTAATGATCATAGGTGTATAAATGGGTTTTTTGTTCTCCATGTGAAATCTGCTAAGAATATGCATAATGTACTTCCACTGTCCCAGGAAGAAATGCACATCCTCCTGCCATACCTCCAATCCCAAAAAATAACGCATCAAGCCGATATCCTTCATCTCAAACTCTGAAGCAAGATCTCTCTTGCAGCCCTCAATGAGTCTCTCTGTACCATTGATGACCAAGTCATCAACATACAACACCAGAATGAGAGGCTCCTCACCTACCACAATGAAGTATAAGTTTGGATCAGCCTCACTCTTTGTGAAACCCAACTGTTGCAAGTATGTATCAATCCTCGAGTACCAAGCTCTAGGAGCTTTCTTCAAGCCATAGAGTTCCTTTTTAAATCTGCATACATGGGTCTGTTAGGATATTCCGACACATAGGAAATAGTTAAGAATAACTTAGTCTAGTGTAGAGTTAGGTAAAGTGTGTTTCTTTACCATGTACATTTGTAACTTATAATCTGACGGTCACGATTTGTATTGATCCTACGGTTATCTCTCACCTCAGTATTAATGACACTTGATCTGTGGCTTAACACCCAATTTGTCCATGATCTCTATTTAAAGAGCATGGAGGGTAATTTTTCTAGTAACCGTTTATGAGAGAAACATATGTAACTTTTCTTTTTATATTAATAAATTTCCTGAAGTGGCCGGTTGGCTCAGGCCATGGACTATTTCCCTCTTTGAGGGTTTTAACCACGCGATTATACTAGTGTACTGATTTGTGATATGTTTGTGAGCAGTGACCTTTGGTTCTTGATCTAAGGAACTTACCCTGTAAATTCGTACACGTTATCAGAGCTATTTTGAGGGCCGCATCTATTGTTGATCAAAATCCGAAGCCGGTTTAACTACATGCAAATGTTGTTTTGTAGATCTACTATTTTTTAATATTTTTGGGCTTGGAGAAATACTCGGTTGTGTCTGGAGCGTCTATTACAGTGAAGAACGCCTTTAGTTTCATGCAAAAAGGTTTCTGGCTGCCCAAGTTATGATAGTTTAGATCTGGAGGTATAAAGCATCTATTTTGCAGTTATATTTGTTAATAGTTCTGCTTATTTCGGTTTTTTTCTGTTTATTTTCAGTATTAAGATTTTATTTATTTGCTGGATCTATACCCTTTTCTCTGCGTATGCTTTTTGATGTGCGTTGCATGTGATCTCGGCAAATCAGAAACAGGAAAAAGGGTTTTTTTTGCTACGTATGCTCTTTCCCCGCGTCTTTGTGCAATCTCGAGAAATCAGAAATAGTGAAAAAAGTGATAGTTGAAGGTAAGGCTAACCGAAAATCTAACATTCTGCCTTAAGGCATTGCATTTCATTTTCTTTTGCTCGGTTTTTGTGTTTTTTTTGTGCAAGAAAAGGGACGCACACCGAAGAGTTTAAAAAAAAAAAAAAATCCCTTTCTCCTTTCATACAATAATGTGATCCTTTTACTATCTCACTTGGTGAGGGGTTAGTTTATGAGAATAGAGGCCTTGGGTTCAAGTCTCTTTCTCAAGCTTCTTTTGTAAAAAGTTCTTGTTCAAAGGGGCGGAATTTTTTTTTAAAAAGCCACACTTCATCCCGTTCCCGTAACTATTCGGCATCTACAGCTCAGTTTTTTCAAAAGGCATAACTTCTTCATCCAGAAGCCGTTTTTCGAGCCATTTTTTTTTAAACGGCCTAATTTTTCGATATCTTTCCATTGGAGAAGTTATTTTCAATTTTTCTTAGCTTTATTTTTTTTTTAAATGGAAAGTGCATGCCCAGTTATTCTTAACAGCACCATTTATTTCCAATGGCTATCTCACATGGTAGATATACTTAGAAGTAAAGGGCTTTATAGAATAGCCACAGGACAAGAAACTAAACCTTCCGATGATAATAAATCTGCTAAATGGGAAAATAAACAAGATCAAGCACGAGGGTTGATAGGAATGTCCATTGCTCAAGATATTCGATTTCATATCCTTGACATTGACACCCTTGATGAAGCCCTGGAAAAGCTAAAAACTGTTTTTGGCATTCAAAATCAAATTAGGGCCCACCAGATTGAAAATGAGTTGCTTACTTTGGACCCCAATAATTTCTCCTCCATTGAAGATTTTTTGTCCAAATTCAAGACCCTCAGAATTCTTTTAGAAGGTTGTAAGATCAAAAAGGACGATGGTAGCCTCATCTATTGCATTCTTGCTAAGCTTGGCCCTGCATACTCTGTATTTGTTTCTGCCTTCCATTCCACTAGAGAAGCCATCATTTCTTCAAGAACCACCTACAATTATCCTTCTTTTGATGCCTTTTGTGATTCTTTGATAAGAGAACAAAAAAAAAATTTACACCTTGGTCTTATCACTGCTAGAAACGCTTCTAAGAAAGCCTTAGCAGCCCAACAACAACCATATCAAAAGAATCCCAAGAAGTCGTATCCTAAAAAATATGGTCCTAAACCAAACAAGGGCCCTAAGCAATTTCAGCCGCAAACTGAAAAATCAAATCACCCAAATAATAAGGCAAATCAAAACAAAGGGAAGAAGACAGACAGACATTTCAATTTTTGCAATCAAGATGGCCATATAGAGTCCAAATGTTTTAAGAAGATGGAAGCCTCAGAAGCAGCAATGAAGAAGCACAACATCAATTTTGAGCACTCTTCACTTTCATCTTCAAGAATGGCACTTTCTGCTTGTGGTTGTCAAGCATCAACAGTTGGTTATGCATTAAATGTATCTTCTTCTTCTCCTTCTCATGAGTGGCTCATTAATTATGGAGCTTCTTACCACATGGCTAAAAATAAATCCATGTTTTTTTCTTTAAATGATTGTAACACCAAACATATTTATGTTGGTGATGATAGATCTCTTAGTGTTGTAGGATCTAGAACCATTCATCTAGATAATGGTTAGTTTAATGATGTACTATGTGTTCCTACCTTGTCATGCAACCTTCTATCTGTTTATCAGATAACTCATTCAAGTGAAGGGAAAATAGTAGAATTCTCACCTCATGATGTTGTAATCAAGGACCTCAAAGATCCTAAACATATTTTAGCTACTGGCATTGCTGATGATTCCACAAGGTTGTATAATTTTGACAACTTTGGGTCATCATCTCTTCCCTCTGTTTTTTTTGCTCATAATGATGATGTGAGCAAACTTTGGCATGAGCGATTTGGTCACTTAAACTATCGCTCCCTTCAAACTCTATGTAAGGAAAATATGGTGACGGTTCTTCCTATGGTATCTTGCCGAGATGGTGTTTGCTCCGGATGTGTACTCGAAAACATCATCGGGATAGTTTTGACAAACGTGCCTCTTGGCATGCTTCAGCCCCTTTACAGCTTGTGCACAGTGATTTATGTGGTCCACTTCCTGTTGTTTCTTTCTCTGGTTGCAAGTACTTCTTAACTTTCATTGATGATTTTTCCATACGCACTTGGGTATACTTCTTAAAACTCAAGAGTGAAGTTTTTAACATGTTCTTGGCCTTTAAGGCCTTTGTTGAGAAACAATTTGGACATCAAATTCTTAAGTTAAGATCAGACAATGGAGGAGAATATGTTAACAACAAATTTATCAACTTCTGCACTGAGCATGGCATTCAATTGCAACATATTGTTCCCATATACTCCGGAACAAAATGGTGTGGTTGAAAGGAAGAATCGCACCTTAAAAGAAATGGCTAATTGTATGCTTCAATCTAAAGGACTTAGTCTCAATTTTTGGGCAGAAGCAATTAACTGTGCAAATTACATAGTAAATTGCACTCCTACTAAGGTTTTAAGGAATATAACTCCAGAAGAAGCTTGGAGCTCAATCAAACCAGATGTAAGTCACTTTCGTGTTTTTGGAAGTGATGCTTGGGCCCATATTCCAGATGCGAAACATAAAGCCTTAGAACTTAAGAGTGAAAAATGTATTTTTGTTGGATATTCTGAAGATGTCAAAGGATATAGACTTCTTCAACCAAAATCCAAAAATATTATCATTAGAAGAGATGTAAAATTTGATAAAAATATATCAGCCTGTGAGCCTAGTTTGGCAAGTGTGCCACCTTTGGCCTGCGAGCCTGATTCGGCATATGTGCCACCTCTCTCTCTCTCTTCTATTTTTAATAGCATTCCTTCTAGTTCAGATGATGACAGCGAGGATGATAATCCTCCTCCACCACGTGAAATTTTTCCTTATACTCCACCGCTTCCAAGATGGGTCCTCTCTACTTGGGATGCAGCAGGTTCTCTTGCAGGTGACCCTGCCGATCGACGACGTACATGTTCTTAGTTCGAAAGAGCTTCTTCCTTATTGGCTCAAGTTCCAGAAAAACTTGATCCAGAAACCTTTGAAGAAGCCTTCGGTCATCCAAATTGGGATGAAGCTATGAATGAAGAGTATCGTTCCTTATTGACAAAAAATACTTGGGATCTTGTTCGTCTTCCAAAAGGAAGAAAACTTGTCAGATGCAGATGGGTTTACAAAACCAAGTTTGGACCAGATGGAAAAGTGGATAGACATAAAGCTTGCCTTGTCGCTAAAGGATTTTCACAAGTTGAAGGCATTGATATACTAAAACCTTCTCCCCTATTGCCAAAATGAATTCTATCTACCTTGTTCTTTCCCTTGCTACCTCCTTTAAATGGGAAGTCCATCAGATGGATGTTAAATCTGCCTTCTTACATGGAGATTTACATGAATAAATCTACATGGAACAACCCCCTGGATTTATCCAAAACCACTCTAGCCTTGTTTGTTGCCTTAGGAAGTATCTATATGGTGTCAAACAAGCTCCTCAGGCTTGGTATGCCAAAATGGATAGATTTCTATTAGATAATGGCTTTTCTAGGTGTCATTCTGACAACACTGTCTACACCAAGAAAGTGGGTAAGTCCTTAACCATCCTTGTTCTTTATGTTGATGATCTCATCCTTACTGGTAGTGATCTAAACCATATAAACCATGTGAAGTATAGCCTCAAAAAGAAGTTTGAAATGACAGACTTAGGACACTTGCATTATTTCCTTGGTCTTCAAGTCTTATAATCCAAGGAAGGCATTACCCTCTCTCAGTCCAAGTATGCATGTGATCTTCTACACCACTTTCACATGGAAGACTGTAAGCCAGCCCCTTCTCCCTTTCAGTCTGGAGTCAAGCTTTCAGTCACTTGTACTACCCCTGAAGTTGATGCTACCTTATATCGTCAACTTGTTGGTAAACTTTTGTATCTAACCCATACCCGTCCTGACCTTTCCTTTGTCGTTGGTCTTGTCGCTCGGTTTATGCACCAACCTCATGAAAGTCACTGGAAAGCAGCTAAAAGAATACTTCGATATATTCGAGGTACAGTTCAGTTCGGGATTCATTACAGTGCAGGAGCATCTCCCTTGTTGATTGGTTTCACTGATTTTGATTGGGCTGGTGACCCTGATGATCGGAAGTCCACTGCAAGATATGTATTCACTCTTGGTTCAGGACCTATTACTTGGTCTTGTAAGAAACAAAGTGCCATCTCCCTTTCTTCAGCAGAAGCAGAGTATCGTGGTGCAGTTGAAGCCAGAAAGGAAGCCATGTGGCTTCGTCAGATCCTGTCTGAATTTGGTCTTCATCAGCAGCATCCAACTACACTTTGGTGTGATAATCAGAGTACTATTCAGCTATGTAAAGATCCAGTTCAGCATCAGCATATGAAACACATTGAACTCCACATACACTTCATCAGAAAGCTCATTCATGATCGTGTTCTTGAAGTGCAGTACTGTCCAACCAATGATCAAGTAGCCGATATCTTTACAAAGGCTCTCACAGAAGCGAAGTTTACCAAACTTCGATCCATGCTTGGAGTTCAGAAAAGTTGTCATTAAGGGGGGATAGGCTCTAATGCCTCCTTCCTTCTCCTATTGTGTCACTTTTGTAAATCCTTCAATCCTATCCCAATTTGTTCTTAAGGGGGGATGTTAGGATATTTCAACACATAGGAAATAGGCACCTTTTGTGTCACCTTTGTAAATCCTTCAATCCTTTCCCAAGTTTTTCTTAAGGGGGGATTTTAGGATATTCCGACCCATAGGAAATAGTTAAGAATAACTTAGACTAGTGTAGATTTAGGTAAAGTGTGTTTCTTTGCCATGTACATTTGTAACTTATAATCCAACGGTCACGATTTGGTGATTCGACAGTTATCTCTCACCTCGATATTAACGACACTTGATCCTTGGCTTAACACCCGATTGGTCCATGATCTCTATTTAAAGAGCATGGAGGGTCATTTTTTTGGTAACCATTTATGAGAGAAACATATGTAACTTTTCTTTTTATATTAATAAATTGCGTAAAGTGGCCGCGTTGGCTCAGGGCGTGGAATTTTTCCCTCTTTGAGTGTTTTAACCATGTGATTATACTGGTGTACTGATTTGTGATCTTTTTGTGAGTGGTGACCTTTGGTTCTTGATCTAAGGAACTTACCCTCTAAATTCCTACAGGGTCTCCTTCACATGCACCTCAAAGCCCTACGGCTGCTCAATATAAACCTCCTCCTGAATGAAGCCATTGAGAAATGCAGTCTTCACATCCATCTAGCATATCTTCTAACCCATCTCTGCTGCAATCGATATAATAGAGCGAATAGATGTATACCGAGCTATGGGAGTGAAGGTCTCCTCATTGTCAACTCCCTCTACCTGTGAGAACCCTCTCGACACAAATCGGGCCTTGAACTTCTCGATGCTTCCATCTGAAACATGCTTAAACTTGTAGAGCCATCTGGAAGTAACAACTAATTTAGCTTCACTCCTTGGCACTAACTCCCAAACATTGTTCTTCATAATAGAAGAACACTCCTCCATCATGTCCTCTCTCCAAACATGCTGGTTGGTTGCCTCCTGATAAATATAAGGCTCAGTATCAACGATGCTAGTTACCAATGCCATGTAACTACAGAACTACTCAGGTGGTTTACTCTCTCTAACCAGTATATTTGGCTCATCAACTGATGTGGCCTCGCACAAGGTGTCTTGAAGCCACTTGGGCTTCCTCTTCCCTGAGCATAATTCTCCCACTGGAGTGAAATAATCATCATCATCATCAGAAGCCTGAACTCTTGAAGGCCTACCAACTGACCTCGTGCCTGAACATGTTCCTGTAGAAGTTGAAACACTGTGCGAACTTTCCATTAGTGGACTACCCAGTGAACTACTCTGCATGTTTCCCGAAGATCCCCTCACCTGACTCTGAGAGCCACTGCTCACTGATGGACCTGACACTGTAATCGATGTACCTCTTGATCCCTGACCTCTAGCACCTTGTGCACTGGACCCCTGTGACTGACTCAACTCCTCCTGAGGGTCTGGTGACTCTAGATACTCTAACTCCCGTGACCTCCTAAAAGCTCTCTCCTCCTCGAATTTCACATCCTGCCTGACAACCACTTTCTTATTCGCATGAATGTAAATCCGGTAAGCTTTCTAGGTCTCTCGATAAACCACAAATATGTCATTGTCTGAAATGGTCTCTAGCTTGGTCCTCTTCTCCTTGGGGTCATAGGAGTATGTAATGAACCCAAAGATACAAAAGTGACCAACATTAGGCGTCTTCCCAGAAAAATCCTCTGTTGTAGTCACATTCCCCAAGGCACAATGTGGACTCCTGTTCTGCAAGTAAAAAAAAGTGTTGCGGGCCTCTGCCCACAAAAATAAAGGTAACCCGTGGACATGAAGCATGGCTTTGGAAATCCCTACAATGGATCTTTTCTTCCTCTCTACCACACCATTCTGTTGGGGGTTGTAAGGAACCGTGAACTCCCTCTTTATGCCTGCCTCAGCACAAAACTCCACAAACTCACCAGGATTATACTCCCCTCCATTTTCCGACCTAAGGACCTTGATCTTCCAACCTGTCTGGGTCTCCACAAGAGCTTTGAAATCTTAAAACTGCTTGAAGACCTCACTCTTTGTCTTCAGGAAATAAATCCAGGTCTTCCTGGAGTGGTCATAAATGAATAAAAAATAATACTCATAACCACTCAAAGATAAATGAGACATCCGACCACTCACATCAGATTGAATCAAGTCAAGGATCCTTGTCACTTTGTTGTCACTGCTGGGAAAAGGGGATTTGGCAAAATTCCCCATAGCACATCCTTTACATACATCAAGGTGATCAGAACTGAAATCTGGCACACCAGTGGTGATCTCCCACAATGTCCTCAAGTCCCCATGATACACGTGCCCCATCCTGTGGTGCCAAATCTCACACAAATCTGAACTGCTAGATCTGTTGTCGGTCCTGTCTCAGGTGCTGCTACTCAATTCCATCAGGGGCTGGAAAGAGAACTTGTACACCTTAGCATGGCACACTCCAATCACTCTAGCTGAAGCAGCTAGAGTTCCCTTAGGATATATGAACACCTTTCCATTCCTGAACAACACCTCATACCCTTTGTCCTCAAGTGTTGAAATGGATATCAAGTTCTTCTTCATTCTAGGCACATATAGAACATCTGACACTTTCAAGGGAGGTTTGGGTTCCCTATCAAATGTTAATGTTCCAACACTGACTACTCTAACAATGTTGTCATCACCAAGTACTACCTCCATATTAGTATCTCTCTTTGAAAGCTCTGATAAGTACTCTCTAACTCTTGTCATGTGGCGGGAAGCGCCAATGTCAACATACTAAATGCTAGAAGAACCTCTGCTAGTAGAAGAGAGTGCACACTCCCTCTGAACCTATATGGCAGGAGATACTACACTGGAGGACTCACAAGCTATGAACCCAAACTCCCGATCAAAGCTCTTTGAGAAGCCCTCTATCTCTGCAGAAGCTTCCATGATTTTCTCTTTCCCCTTCTTGTTCTTCTTCTCAGGACACACAACAGCATAGTGTCCCAACTTTTGACAATTCCAACATTTGACTTTGGAATAGTCCTTCTCTTTGTTTGGTTGCTTGCCTTTACCTTTTCCTTTGCCTACATTGTTGCAAGATCCCTTCTTTGCTTTTCCTTTACCTTTTCCTCTTTCCAACATTGCCATTATTATCCTCCATTATGTTGAATTTTGTTTTCCTTTTCTTGAAATCTATGTCGTAATTTCAGCAATACTTCTCCTTGTTTTTCATACCCATAATTTGCCTCAAAATCCATGTTGAAGCTGTTTCCCCTCTTCCTCTATTTTTGTGCCTTTTTCCTTGGAAATTGTGCTAAACCTCTGTTGTACGAATTCTACCTTGGGATGCGTGCCAATAAATTTTGTTGTACAGATTTTCTAAATGTCTCCTTTCTGCCCTCCTTCAACTTCTCCCTGCTTAGAAATTTTCTCCTTGCTCTCTCTTCTCTTTCTCTCAAATGCTCATGAAAGACGGAATGATATTTTCTCTTCTTCTCTCCTTTTACCCTAAATGACTTTTTTTGGGAAACCCTAAGATCTAATGGCTCAGATTCATTTAGATCAAGGGATGAGAATAAATGTGCATTTAATTCTCACTTTCTATTTTTTAACTCACCCACTTAGCCTTTTATTTCCATAGTCACTTTTTCACTTTCTAATTCTTCATTGACTTTAATAAAGTCACTTTAAAATTAGAATGCAACTTTATCACTTATAAAGTCACTTTTAAATTAGACTAACTTTACCACTTATAAAGTCACTTTAGAAGAAGAAGTAAAATAAAGTGGACAAATTTCCCTAGGCAAAAGATCAAAGCCTTAGGGAACCACTTGTCCTCTGGTACCCAAAATTTTAACAGAATTTAGTGATCTGGCTCTGAAAAGAAGAATTTTGATTTTTTTAAAATTTTCCAGGGGGTACGCAGCCTATCAGTTAGCAACAGCACGCATGCGCATCGGATTGCACTAACAATTCGCGCATGTTGTCACTCTGTTTTCCACAAAAAACTGCGCAGGTAAGGAAAAAGTTGGAAAAATTAAGTTTTAGGTTTTCTTTCTCAGAGATTCTAAAAGGTTATCTACCCAACCACACTCAGGGAAGTCAAAATAAAAAAACTAAAATTTTAAATTGAACATAAACAAAGAAAACTAAGCCAAGTTCCCAAGTATGGTCGCCAATTTTTTTACTTGGATTAATCCCTCTTGTGGAAAAGAGTGATCTCCCTAGTACTCCAACAAGTAACAAGAAACAAAGGCCCATTGAATATCTCTTTCTCTATATTATTTATATTTTAAGATTATTAAAATCAGGAAAGTAGAGAGGATATGCTCCTACCTTTAAATCCAAATTTTTGATGTAGCCTTTTGTCTGTCGCTCTAAAGTAGTTCTCCAACGATGAGTAGAACCCGCAATCAAAGACAAGACAAATAACCAAAGCATCTACAATATATAATAATCAAAAATACGAATCCAACTTAGTGATAAAGGAATCTAAGTTTTGACATCATTTCCAGAAATTCAGAAGCAAGACAATGAGAAAAAGAGATCCATATGTATTATCATAAATTATAAAGAGAAATCTTACAATCGGATGCCTTGATGTTGTACAGATTCCTCCCGAAGTCCTGTGCAATTGTTTTCCTTCAGTCTGATAAACCTTCCTCTTAGAATGACCAGCATGAAGCCATGGGCACAAATATGTGATCTTTGATGTGTCAACAACAACTCACTAGTATAGAAAATATGCTCTCTATGAACTCTCTCCAGCTTAGAAACTATACAAATCAATCTCTATTCACACCAGTAGCTCTAGGTATCTACCCTTCAACCTGAAACAAGAGCTCAATATATAGAGGGATTGAGGTAGTTGCAGATCCATTAAGAGAGGGATAAATTCCTCCCATGAAGGGATTTGAGTTACTTGGACCAAGGGATAATTATCATGAGTGGAGGGATAAAGCTTGAACTGGCACGACTCTAGAGGCTTCCAGTTGGGAGAATATTTGACCAACTATGCTTCTAGAAGTTACTTTTTCTTTTTACTTTCTTTTCATGGGGGTGCGTAGGTTTTAGTGGCAAGAAAAGTGGCGATCACCAAGGCTAATGGAATAAGCATCAATGCATGTGCGGGGAAAGGCTATAAAATCTGCGTAGGCAATATTTTACGGGATTTACATAGCTTTTCTCCAATTTCCAAGACTTGGTTCATGAACATAAGTGTTTTTGACCTCTAAGGGAACATGATATGGATGGTGATAGACCCATACGAACAGTCAAATTTCATGGTAACAAAATGAAGTGTAACAGTGACTATGAAAAGGTTGGTCTAATTGACTGAGTGAGGAAGAGGGAAAATGCACAAAATTTGCAGTGGGCAGTGATAGTTCTGCCAGGATCAGAAAGGTAGAAATCTAGTTACAAGGGTAGGAGTTTCAAAAATAGAATTAGCTCTGATACCATGTCAAGCCAGGAGGTAACTCCACCAAAAACTGAATTGAATTAAATTTAGGGTGCGCATAATTATATAAATGGAGGGAATAAATTATGGCATTAATCTCCCATTGTTCAAACTATATTGCCAAAACTTGATGAAGAAGGAAAAAACATATTGGAGCTTGAAGAAATCATAGAAACAAGAATATGACAGCTACGAAACAGATCAATTTCAAAGTATCTTATTAAGTGGAAGAACTTACCTGCTAAAGACACTAATGCAGGAGCATTCGGCTCAAAAAAAATCATTGTATTTTTTGTTGACTTATGGGGTCTAACGTTTGATAAAGAATTTAATTTATTGATAGGAATTTTGTATATTTTTAAATAAATTGAGTGAGAAATAGGTGTGTGAGCTTTTTAATGTAAATATTCTCACATAATTGAGAATACAAGAGATATTAGCCTTATGAAGATCTCATAAATATTTTAGGGATTAGGAGATCCTAGAATAGGGAATTAGTTGAGTTAAAAGTGGATTAAGAGATTTTAGGAATTAATTGAGTGATCTATGGAGAAGATCACAGATCTAAAACGGTCCATAACTATATAATTGTTCCAATAAATGTAATTCTGCATTGAGAAGAATATGTGGGTGTGAGTGTCTGTGAGAGTGTGGTGAGACGTATAGAGAGGCCATTTTAATGTTGGAAATCAGGCCATAGATAGAGGATAGACTAAAGTTACGAATGCATATACATGTATAAAATTTGTGTGGATGAAATAGTATTCAGGTTATGTTGTATTACTCTTTGTGTACATATATCGATAGGTTTATTCTGTTGGTTCAAATATAATTATGTTGTATTGGCTTGAATGATTTGATTGTTGAACTGACAGGACAATAAAGACATATTTTTTTCTAATATTTTGAAATCAATATGTAGAGGAGACATAGTATAAGAATATATCAAATTTTGAATTTATTGCTCTGCGTTAAGCAGTATTGATGAAATCATTTATTACTAAATTTTCTCGGGTTTTCTCTTGAAAAACCATGTTTGGAGGCTTGCTTAGAAAATTAACAAAATCTCTGTATAGAAATCGTGTGATTCTCTGCTTGAACAATTGATGGAAATGTAATTCTCTGTTTTTTAATTGTTTAAGCATTGTGCTACTCTCAAACAAATCAAAGGTCGGTAATGGATGAATTGGCATGCAACGTTTCAACCAGTCAAATATTTGAATCTGAATGAGCAAGGGAACTCTGTTTCACATAAAGAAGGAGTCGATGACAATGGCATAACTGGACGAATTTGACATTTATTGAAAGATGTTCAATCGACTATTAGATTGTTGTTTGGATGAGATGAGTCACAGTGGAGTAACGAGAAGAGTGCTGCGTTTAACATCTGAAGGAAGTCTATTGCATTCCTATTTCATTTCTAGTTTGTGGAGGTTCAGCTTTTAGGGCACTATTGAAGACAAGGACGGAATTTGACCATTCCAGGAATGATATCGAATTTGACGTGGATCGAAGTCTTGTTTGAGATATTCAAAGATATGGACGAAGCTCTATTCAAGATTTTTGGTTGTGGCGTAGAGGTAAGTCAAAAACTCTTGCACAGAGTTCACTTGTAATAGAATTTAATTGCCACGGGACTCAGGAAGGGTTGCAACAAAGTTTGAATGTGACCTTGGTTTGAAAGGCATGATTTTAGTTGGAGTAGCAGATGATGGGTGTTCAGTTCCTATTGGAGAAGGTTATTTTATGTTCCTAAACCAGCGATTCAGTTCATTTCCTAGTATTTCACACAAAGGAGTCGATGATAATGTCATAACTAGAGGAATTCGACATTTATTGAAATATGTTCAATAGACAATTAGATTTTTTTTTGGAAGAAATGAGTCACAGTGGATTAACGAGAAGATTTTTGCGTTTAACATCTGAAGGAAGCCTGTTTCATTCCAATTTCATTTCTTGTTTGTGGAGGTTCAGCTTTAAGGGCATTATTGATGACAAGGATGCAGTTCGACCATTCTAGGAATGAGATTGAATTTGATGTGGATCGAAGTCCTTTTCGATATTGTCAAATATATGGACAAATATTTGTTCAAGATTGCTAGTTTTGGCATAGAGGTAAGTCAAAAACTCTTACACAAAGTTTAATTAGAATAAAATTTAATTGCCACAAGACTCAGGAAGGGTTGCAACAAAGTTTGAATGTGACCTTGGATTGAAAGGCGTGATTTTAGTTGGTGTAGCAGATGATGGGTGTTCAGTTTCTGTTGGAGAAGTTTAACTTTTGTTCCTAAACCACCGATTCAGTTCCTTCCCTAGTAGTTGAGTTCTAGTTCTAGTATATGAGTTATGTGCGCACCTCCAACATTCTCACACATAGTCCTGGTAATTCATCAGTTTTGGTATCAGAGCGTGGTGTTGAATCCTGTTGTGAGTGCTTTTTGTCAGCAATTGTTGTCAGCGTGAAGTCATGGTTTGAGGCGTTAACTACTGATTTATATTAGTGGCGAAGACGGGTATGATATGGATTGACTTTTGTTTCATTAGATGAGGTTCATTGAGGATGCATAGTCATGGAAGGAGTACTGGAAGAGCCGCTCCATATAAGACCACAACCTGGACGTTGAGACATAGTAAAACTTGATTCAATTGAGTTGATTAATTAAATATCTCGTTAGTGGAGCCCGAGTCTCGGTCAACTGTGGAACATGTCACCTAGAATTTGTAAGTGTACTAGAAACGAATCACCAATGACAGAGTACCAGTCGAGAACGGTGTGGAGAAGCGGTAGGAGGAGTTGACTTGCGGAATAGGTCACTTGATGATTGTAACAGTGTTTCATCCATTCCTTAAATGAGATGTGTGAGTGGGCATAACAGATCTTCATGTGATTGATGTTGTATATGTAGAATACAATTGTGATTGTAGGAAGAGAAGAAATCAGATTTTAAATCTGAAAAACAGTGGGCACACAGAAATAAAGTGTGACAAAAGATCTTGAATGTGAGATGGTATATTTTATTTTTAAATCTAGATTTTGTTTGCAGATTTTAGGTTGCAGATAAATAGGTTGTAAGAAGAAAAGATAGTTGAGCGGAGTTGTAACAAAGAACTAGTTGTGTTCTCAAGAGGAAGAGCATGTGAGCACTTAAACAGTGGCAAAACCTTGAAGAATACCAACAAAGTTTGGATAGGGAGGACAAGTGAATGTTCTCAAAGGAAGTGGAAGTTGTAGAGCCTAAAAGAGAAAAATAGTTTTCTCAAAGAATGGTTCTAGAGGCAGAGAACCATAGATCAAGCTCAAGGAGATAGCTTGGTAAGGTAATATACCGAAGGCAGGTACAGAGACTTGCTAAAAAGGGAGGCTTAGGTGCAGTCCACAAGTGAACAAGATGGAGTTCACAAAGGAGGGGAAGCCAATGATCACTGAAGTTCATTGCAGAGATTCAGAGGAAAGCCACAACAGAAGGAAATGTGCCAAGGTAAAGAGAATAGAGGTGATGATTCAATAGGATTTTGAAATATATATGACTGAGATAATAGTTGAACTCAGTTACATGGAGAAGCTCCTATAGAAAAAGGCTAGTGTAAACCAAAGAAAAGGATGGAATATGAAGAAGCCAATTCGATGACCAGTGGTACAGTTATTCGTAAGGAAACTGAGGAAGATTCTAAGTTATATGAAAATGGTCTAGATAACTTGTTATGTATTTCAAGAACCTCCCACTTAGTTTAACAATTAAATGATCTAGCTTGTAATTAACAATTTGTGAAATTTATGCTTGCAAGTGGTATATGAATTTTAACTGTTTATGTGTCTTAAGTTCAATTTTTCTTGCTGAAATTTAACATGTATAACAGCAACATAATTCATAAATAAAACATTCAAACACAACTGCAAAATTAATCTAGGAGTTCACCCGAATTACGTGGGCTAGGTCTCCTTTGAGCTTTGTCATCTTCACTTGGCTCTTTGGGATTATGGTAATGTTTCTTTTACAAGTTCCACACTTAACTCCAATGGATACTAAACTGATCCAAAGGGCTGATAATACCATCTATATCCCTATCATGGCTGTCCAAACTCTGCAAACAGCTTTAGGCTCCTTTTAGACACGATTCCTTCTGTTGGTGCACTGAGCTACACTGAGCTTCTACATGGCACAAACTCCTTCAGAATTTTTTTTTGTCACTGAAACCACACCTATTTTATCCATCTCACATTAGACACCAAATATCAACTGATAATTTCTCAAAACGAGCATTGCATCCCCAAACTAGGCTATCCTCCACGGTTTGCCCAAGGTTGTCCAAAACTTTACTTTAGCTTCTCGAGCTCTATAAGTTATAAAAATGTTCTGAAACCACTTTCATGGGTTTCAAAATGTCTGACTTAGCCAAAATAGACTATTTTTTCATCAAAAATGGCATCTGGCTGCTCTGATTTCGCCTCCAACACCTGTTGGCACCCTCTGGCACTAGGGTTAATGAAAACTTATCTGTTGGATTTTCGACCTCTAGAAGTCCTCAACACTTTTTAAAACCTCTTCCATTAGATTCAAATTTCTTATTAAATTCGATAATGACTACTGGTTCGCTGCATATGTTCTCTAGTTGCTCTGGCCAAGCCCTGCACTGTTGTTGGCAAAAGTTAGCACTAATGGCCCCTGGAACTTTACTGAAGCTTTTCAACCTTCAAAAGTTCTCTACAGGCTCTGAAAACCATCTCATCAGATTCAGAACATCTGAAATATCCAATTTTGACTATTGGATCTCTGGATAAGGCCTCTAGCTCCCCTGGCTAGGCCTCAAACTGATTCTGCCTCCTGGTGGCCCTAGTGGCCCCTTAAACTTCACTGATGCAAAAACCTACTTATAAGCTCTCTTATGGCTCTTCAACCTGGTCCATTGAGTTCAAAAGGTCTAATATAGTTGAAATTGACTATTGGCACTCTCAAAATGGTCGAAAATTGAGTGAGTTATGACCAAGACAACTTTGCCCCAATTTCCTCCACTAAATGTGGGGCAACTGCCAATTAACTCCATTAAAAGTGGAAGTCCGCCTAAATTTGGGGGCGCCTCCAGAATCTCCACCATATTAAACTCCACTTAACTAAACTTTAATTAAATATTAAACTTGGGATGAGGCTCCTTAAGTGCACTTAACATTAATCTCCCTCATAGGTCATGTGATGAGGTTCCATGGGAGGAGGCTTGGCCCCTATGTGCTCCGTCGGACCCACTCAGCATTCAAATTGAAATAACTTCTTCATACAGTGTTTCTTTTTCGTACTGTTTGTGGCACTGGAATCGGGAAGACGAGACCTTCGCAACCATCGTGTTTTAAACTCAATACTGTAACTTTTAATTTTGAGCTAATCCTTAGGTCCTTGATCCAGTTCTGATCGCACCTCCCCATTAGCAATCTTTTGGACCCCAAAAGACTGATATATTGAACTGTACAGTAAATGAGAGTACAACACCCTATTCTCTTCAACCTCCAAACATTTGCCTTGCATGGCTAGTGCCTTTGAATGTAATATTCCAAATCTTGAAATTAAGCAATATTTGAAAAAATATTGGTTATGCAGCATCAAAAAATTTCATAACAAATGTTATAATGCATATCCTTCAGTAAATACAACAACAGAAACCTTATACAGTGTTTTATGGGCAAAAAGGTGGGGAAAAGTGATGATTTTGGCCCTAAAATGACTATATTCAGAAATCTACGTAAAAATCAGAGAAATGGTGGTGTTTTATTTTATATTAGGTCATGAGGGACCTATGCTCCTAATTTCAGCTCAAGCAAATAAGTCTAGCTAAGTTAAACAGTTCCTCCTCCCCAAACTAGGCTTAAAAACCTTGATTTCCCATGATTTGGAGTATGCAGAAATTATTGAAGCTTCTACGGCATGATTTTCTGAAGGGATTAGCTGATTTATGCATGAAAATCAGTATGGAAACTTAGAATGAGATTCAAATGATTTAGGCTAAGAAAAACAGATCTTTTCATAAAGGAAAGCTCCAAAAGAAGTGTTGCAACACATGAGAAAAGACTACAGAACTATGACAGCGTTTTTTTTCTGAAGATTCATCTGCTGTAAGTGAAAACTCAGATCTATGACAGATCTATGGCTGAAACATCAGATCTATACCAGATCTAGAAACTACTTAGCCTTCTCCACAAGATCCCCTTGGGATTTCATCAAAATAATGCATGAATAAGTGTAGATCCGAATTTTAAGCTACAGAATTGCAGAATACTCAGAATTTCTGAAGATGACTTTATTATAACAGAGATCAGATCTGAAATAGCTTAGAATGGTAGCTACTTTAAAGATTTACAAAGTGAGAGGCAAGCCTCGATCACTGGAGATCTTCTATTGCACAGAAATCAAGTTTACATTAAACCCCAATGCAGAAAACACAGTTCATGAGAGGGACTGCGAAGTAGCTCTAGAGAAATGAAGAAAATGCTATAAAATACAGATCTGAATACAAAATAAGAGAGAGATCCTCTTCCGGGTGGTCACAAGACACCCTCCTTGAGAGAGAACTCCTCCAAAACACTAGATCTTTGCATATCTAGGATACCACTTGCTGCAACTCAAGCAACAGCAAAACCCTCAACAGGATCAGCGCTGCTAATGGAGATGGAGCTTGGTCTTCAACCTGATAGTGTCTCATTTCAGTACAATCTCCTCCAAGAGCTACTTAAGGAAGGAGGGAGGATTCCTAAACATGAAATCCTCTTCCCTTAGGCTAAATAGCCAAGAGAGCTAGAGTTTCTCAAGCAACCTCTATTTCGAAAATCCTTCAAAAAAAACCCTTTCCTCGAGCCTTCTCCTTCCTTTTATAAGATGAGGATGTGAAAAACCCTAAACCACCTCAAATGAATTAACCCCTTTCACATTGGATCCTCCTTCTAGAACTGCGTTGGGTCTTCAAAGTGATTCAATGTATCTGGTCTACTTAGTGATTTGGTCCTGTTGACCCGGTCAAGTGGCTCAATCCTATTCACACACAAGTGGCTTTTATTAAGAAAGCCCTAATTTGTCTTTATTCACATTGGGAATTGATTTATTTTTATGTTTTAGGAGTTTTTCATGTCCTCCTTTACATTTTATTCATCAATAAATAAAATTAAAACAAAATGAAATATTCCTATTAGCTTGGGCTAATTAGGAATATTACAGTCCTCCCCTCCCAAATGTTGCTTGCCCTCAAGCAACTGCAAGGATAGAACTGAAGGATGTCCCCTCCTCCTACTGTAGCATCCACATAAGATGATCTCCTCCAAATAATGAGATGTTATGTCAACAATGAATATCCATATTGCCTCTCCCAAGCATGTAAATTGGCTGAATATCTATCATCATGAATAAGTAGAGTACTCAAGAAGGCAATAAGGTGCTGCCTAGAGGCTCCCTTGAGGCATGGAATCTGAAATGTAGTGGGAAGCAACATTCCCATGTGGATCCTCCATCCCCAAGCAATCATCAACACAAAGTGAGTTACCTCCCAACATCAAGATCATGTAGTGAAAACATGGTGATTGACATGAAGAATATTATGTCAACACAATGTGTCCATACTCCTTGCTGCTCCATGATGCAAGTATCCTGCCACATACCCTTACAAAGAGAGTGATGACCAAACTCTTTCAAGAGCAACCAGCGCAGCCAAGCCTCCTGCTACCCAGTGTCATAGATCTGCAAGTAGCTCTCCAGATTCTTGATCTCCATCCACATCCACTCAACCCATTGTGGATGTCTCCTTCCATCATTCATCTTGGTACTCCTCCCATGAGGGCTACCATCATCCCAAATCAGATTTCTGCATTTCATGAGATCTTGAAATGCAATATTCCCGAGGATCAATTTGACCCTATGAGGATCCAAATAGGTGGTAGGAAAAAACCTCCCATCATGATGTGCATGGCTCAAGAAATTTCCAACACAGTCATGAGATATGTTATCCATTCGAAGATGTCCCCCATCTACTATCTGCTCCTGTGAGAAGGGAAGATCCTCCTCAAATTGTTGAAGAACTTTGCACTCCATGATGTGCTGAAGTGCACCTCCAATGAATTCTTCCCATGAGGTCTTCTCCTCATGCATGGCCTCCCAAAACCAAAGGGGCCTTGTATTTGCTGCAAGTAGAAGTTTCTCTTTGAGCAGGGGTGTGCTCATTGAGAAAGGGTCATCTGGAAGGGAGAAAGGGTTTCTCACTTCAAGATGTCTACCATCCATCATTCCACCCTTTATTGCTTCATGAACGAAGCTTCCATGTGAATGCTCCAATGAGGAATGGTTCCTCTCTTCTTCCTCACTACCTTTGCATAGCGTAGTGCAACTCTGTTGCTCTAAATCAGTAGCATGCAGAGATGTAGATCTCTTCATACAATATGCTAAAATGACAATAGATGAATTTTTAATCATACCTCGGTGAGATGTAGAAGCAAGAGCTTCTTCTACAATTATGTATTCTTCCTTCATTACTGAACATGAAGGCTACTCTTCCAAGGTTGTGCTAGCGCTGATACAAGTCTCCACCCTCTCAATCTCTTTGAGATCTTCTTCAATACCCTTCAAGGTCTGGAAAAGGAGCATGGAGATCTCCTCTTCTGTCATTTTTCCAAGTGGTGGAGCCATGCTCTTGTTTCTTCTATACAATGCATCTTCTTTGTGAGGGTATGAAGTGCATGGGTCTTCCTCTCCTCCTTGAAACCTTTTGTACGTCTCACTGCAACTTTCTTCTCCTTGAAACCCTCCAGGAGTACTGGTGCATCTTCTTTCTCTTTTCTGATTTACCTCTTTGGAGAGGCCCTTCTTAGATCTAAACATTCATGAGAGTAATATAATCCTCTCCATCATTCTGATCTTTGTTTCTTCTCTTCTCTGATACTGTTGTAAAGTTCCCTCTTCAGGAGTATCAAGATTCTATTCCAGAGATTGACTACAGGGGAATTTACTGGATATGTCACCTTTGAAAAAAAGGATGAGATCCAGAGGCTACCTGGCCATCTTCAAACTCTGTCTATAGAGCTTTAAATCTTCTCCCTTCAGGGATTCAGCACTTTGGCTTGAAGCCACGGGCTGAGCCAAAGATCTTGCTCTGATACCACTGTAATGTTCCTTTTTCAGGATTTCTCTTAAATCATGCATCAAAAACGCTCTTCCAGCAACATATGCAACAAAATAATGAAATTGACTCTTTTATCCCATAAAATAATCAATATTCAATGTAAATCCAAGAATAGAGCTGAATCAAATCAAACTAGGTGGGCTAAATAGACCTCCCACACTAGTGTAGTCAAAACTAGTGAAAAACCCCAAGACTGCAAAATGCCAGAGCAGCTGCTCAAGGGACTGCGCAGTATAAGAGAGGGTTTACACATCAAATGATAGGAGAAGCATAGATATACTCATATATTGATAAATAATTCTTAAGTACAAAGATCTAATCTTCTATACAAAATACAAGACAACCTGGCAAGGGTTTCTTATCAAACACTCTATATATAAAATGTGATATTCAGAAAATGACTTAATAATCACTGCAACACTGAAGTACATGAGTGAAATAGGCCGAAATATGTCTGATCTGATGTAGAACCCTCAAGGGATTCCTCCCATGAAAGGATGAACCTCTCAATCACAAGGAAACTCATCAATGGAGCCACCAAACCATGCAATAAACTCTGCCTCCTGAAAAACGCACTCCCTAGTAGAAACAGTGCTGGGAGGGTAAGAGAAATGTGTGGTATAATACCAAAGATCTTAAATATGCTCTGGAGCTCTCCAAACAGATCTCTCAAGTGAAGGAAACCTTCCTCCAATGAGAAGCTAGCTCAAAATCTGGGATTCCAATCCCTTCCACTGCTGCACCCAGCAACATTGCACAATCTCCGGAAAAGTTGTGCTGATGTAGATGGCTGAAGCTTGGCCTGAAAAACTGATGTGGAAAGATGAATCCAAACTCTCCTAATGAGCTACTCAAAGGAAAGAGGTGGGATTCCCGCCCGGGAACACCCAGTGCTAAACAGCACTGCAACTTGCTAAGCAGCAAGCAGCAATAATTCTTGTCAGCCAAGAATGATAATAATCTACAACGTGATGAACAATGTTGCGATCATCTTCCTTATATCATAAGTGAGTTTGCTTTCCCTTGGCTCCACTCACTTAGGTTACTTCTAACCCAAGTTACATTTCCCTCCAAAATTGCGTTATCCAACCTAGGATTCCTCCTCCACTAAAACTGCGTTGTTGACTTAGTCAAAGCAGCTTCAATTTAACCTTGTTCACACATGGAGGTATTTTATTTTTCTTGAAAGAGTGTCCCCTTTCACAATTGGAGTATTTTATTCTTCCTTAGGAGACTTATGGGCTTTTGTACCCATTTATTTACCGACTATAGCTGTTGCTAACTCTAATGTTCCATTTAGCTGGGAAGCTAAAATTTTGGAACATTACATTGAACCACAACTTGAAGGTAGTCGACACTTCCCTTCTTGGATGCGCTTGTCCTCCTGTCAAGAACTGTCTTCCTTCCACTCACTCAGAAATTTCTGGCAAGAAATTTGCAGAAGGTAGCTAAACATAGCTGCCTTGATCAATGATCCAAGGTGGCTCAAACAAATGAGATACTACAACATAAAATACATGCATACAACTGAAATTTGCATATGTAAAAAAAAGTATGTCTTACTGTGTTAAGAAGTCCATTCCACTTCTTACCAAGCCACTTCCATGGCGACTTTTTCTTCTACAACTCTTCTTCATGTGAAACATTCGTTCTCACATCAATAATGGAATCCTTGGTTCCACCTTCGCCAATATTTTTGTCCTCTTGTTGTATGTGCTTGGGACGATTAGTTGGATGCAAAGTCCAACAATGGGAAACATGTCCCTTCTTTTGGAAATATGTGCAAATCTTATGCACCTTCTTTGAAAGTTTCCTTTGCTTCATCTGCTTCATGTATGCTTTCTTCCTCATCCAGCATCTCGAAACATCATGGTTAAATCGACCAAAATATGTACGAAAAATATTTATTCCATTTAAGCATGCAAAATTATCATGCCTTGCAGAAACACAATCAAATTGATCATGGGAAGATTTGTACCTCTTGTGCTGATTTGCATGTTCATCATTTTTTCCTTCATGAGGAGATGAACTAGTAGAGGCTCCATCTTTCATTTCCAGACTAACATCATCATTCTTGTCTTGGAAATTGTCCGAACTCACATGCTCGCCATAAGCTGCATGTCTACAATATTTTTGCTGCAACAAAGGCTTAAAGCAATGGAAATCATCTTGGAAACAAATTTGACATATTTGCATCTTAAAACTTGGAACAAAAGTTTTCTTTGACATTGCCTCACATGCCTTCATGGCTTTGGAGTCTTCGCCATTAAATTAAACATAACCAAGACCAAGATTCTTGGGTCGTTCCTCAACCAAAATATGATCAACCATGCCTTGTGCATGCTTGCCTAAACCCTCGCCTTCATAGCCCATTTTAATCATTAACTTCGACCCTATACCTCTCGTGTGATTTTCGAGAGAACCAACACATCTTTCTGAAGAGGAAACTCAAGACAAATTAGAATGGATTACCTCTTCCTCACGCATGTTCTTGGTCAAAGCCTCTTGTGCTTGATGGAGCTGAATCTCCATATCATGAAATATTTAAAGAATTTATTCCTTCTCTTTCTTCATGGCAAACAATTTCTCATGAATTTTAGTGCTTTCTTCTATCTTAAAATAGAATCTGCACCATGTCCTTCAATATAATAAAGTCACACTTCATATCTTCATCGAAGAATCTTGTGAAGTAGGAAACCTCACTTGTAGAAGTTGTCATTATGATGTAAATGAAAAAAAGTAACTTCAACAAAGTTCACAAAGCTTTCAAAACAAATGACAAATTTTTTAAACCAAATGGTTGTAGAGACAAACTCTTATTCAAGCAACCAAACAAAAAACAAACTCCAAGAGCTTCTTAACAAACAATCGTCAAGAGGGTTTGTGTTCCAAGGGTGACCTTGAGGTCCTTTGGGGTAAGGAAGATGCCTTCAACCCTTTCTTCCTTTTTGTCCTCTCAAGGACTTAGCTAATCAGTATCTATCCCTTCACCTCCAGCAAACTCAAACAACAGCCAATTTGTAAATAGTAAAACAGTCAATCTTTTACATTGTTTAAACACCTTTTCAAGTTATACAAGCAATAGATTTTTCTGTCAAACAAGAAACCAAGTGCTTTGATACCAAAATGATCTGAAAATGGTCTAGATAACTTGTTATTTATTTCAAGAACCTCCCACTCAGTTTAACAATTAAATGATCTCGCTTGTAATTGACAATTTGTGGAATTTATGCTTGAAATTTGTATATGAATTTTAAATGTTTATGTGTCTTAAGTTCAATTGTTTTTGCTGAAATTTAACATGTATAATAGCAACATAATGCAACAATAAAACATTTAAATAAAACAGCAAAATTAATCTAGGAGTTCACTCGAATTATGTGGGCTACGTCTCCTTTGAGCTTTGTCATGTTGACTTGGCTCTTTGGGATTATGGAAATGTTTATTTTACAAGTTCCACACTTAACTCCAATGGATAATGAACTAACCCAAAGGGCTAAGAATACCATCTATATCCCTATCATGGATGTCCAAACTCTACAAACAACTTTAGGCTCGCTTTAAACATGATTCCTTCTATCGGTGCACTGAGCTACACTGAGCTTCTACATGGAAAAAAATCCTTCAGAATTCTGTTTATGTCACTGAAACCACACTTTATGTATCCATCTCACATCAGACACTAAATATCAACTGATAAATTTCTCAAAACGAGCATTGCATCCCCAAACTAGGCTATCCTCCACGATTTTCCCAAGGCTTCCCAAAACTTCACTTCAGCTTTTCGAGCTCTAGAAGTTCTCAAAATTTTATGAAACCACTTTCATTGGTTTAAAAATGTCTTAATTAGCCAAAATAGACTATTTTTCATCAAAAATGGCCTTTGGCTGCTCCATTTTCGCCTCCAACCCCTGTCGGCACCCTGTGGCACTAGGGTCAGTGAAAACTTCTCTATAGGATTTTCGACCTCTAGAATTACTCAACATTTTCTGAAACCTCTGCCATTAGATTCATAATGTTGATTACAATCAATAATGACTACTAGTTCGTTGTATATGGTCTCTAGTTGCTCTGGCTAGGCCCTGCACTACTGTTGGCAAAAGTTGGCACTTATGGCCCCTGGAACTTTATTGAAGCTTTTCAGCCTTCAAAATATCTCTACAGGCTCTTCAAACCATCTCATCAGATTCAAAACATCTGAAATATCCAATTTTGACTATTGGATCTCTGGATAAGGCCTCTAGCTCCCTTGGCTAGGTCTCAAACTGATTCTGCCTCCTGGTGGCCCTAGTGGCCCCTTGAACTTCACTGATGTAAAAACCTGCCTAGAAGCTCTCTTATGTCTCTACAACCTACTCCACTGAGTTCAGAATGTTTGAGATAGTTTAAATTGACTATTGGCACTCTCAAAATTGTCGAAAATTAAGTGATTTATGACCAAAACAGCTTTGCCCCAACTTCTTCCACTAAATGTGGGGCAACTGCCAGTTAACTCCACTAAAAGTGGAAGTACGCCTAAATTTGGGAGCGCCTCCATAATATCTGCTATATTAAACTCCACTTAACTGAATTTTAATTAAATATTAAACCTGGGATTAGGCTCCTTAAGCGCACTTAACATTAAGCTCCCTCACTAGTCACGTGATGAGGTTCTATGGGAGGAGGGTTGGCCCCTTCGTGCTCCACCGAACCCACTCGGCATTCAGAGTGCAATAACTTCTTCATACGGTGTCCATTTTTCAAACCTTTTATGGCGCCGAAATCGAGAAGACGAGACCTACGCAACCATCTTGGTTTAAACCCAATCCTGTAACTTTGAATTTTGAGCTAATCCTTAGGTCCTTGATCCAGTTCTTATCACTAAGGAAAATGAAGAAAGAGAAACTCAGAGAAGCTGAGTTCATATACAGGCCATTGACAACAGAGGAAAGAATTCACTATTGTGAACCAAAGCAAGGTGATATTCTCGGAGAGGATGATGTTGAGAAAAGGTCTATTGAAGATCTTATAAGTTGCTTGGAGAATGAGGAGGAAGAGAGACTTGCAGGAAGTCTCATGAAATCTTTGAAGAGTTTAGATCAACAAATTGATATGTTTATAAGTAAGGCTGACAAATATAATGTTTTTATTTATGACATTTTATGTGTGGTTGCAAATTTAGTAAATGAAGACAATCAAGATAGAGTCCATATGCATGTTGCCAAAAAAATAAAAGAAGAACAGTTATTGCAAATTGTTATACATGTTAAGGAAGATTTTAAGCCCATATATGATGATGAATACTTCTCAGAAGAAGACAGATTTGAATTGATATAACAAAAGAAGTACATAGATTCATTGTTTAATAGAGGACAAGTTCAGCATGAAGATCAAATAAATGAAGTTAAACACAGATATTTTTGTATGGAAAAAGGAGAATAAGGTGATAGACAATCATTTGAAGTTGTCACGAAGATGAAGGAAATGTACAAAGACATTTCAAAGAAGCAAGCTCAAAATTGCATTTTGATGGAGAATGAAACTATTTTGTCTCGTGGGGACAAACAAAGGTGAGCACATGAACATTTGGTTAATGAAGATATTGACAGACAGTTAGAAGAATTTTTTGTTGAGGATATCAATGAAAATGATGAAATTCACTGGTGTGAACCTGAGCAGAGATTGATGTTCAATGATGGTATTGGTAACTCCATTTCTTGGATGAAGACATGCAATTAATTATAGAAAAATGTGCTTACAGGTGGTCAAGCACTAAAGGATGTGGTGAAGGAATAATTTCCTTGTCAAGGGCATATTAAAAATTATGTTTTGCAAGGAACAACAGAAATTGATTATGTGATTGAAGAACTATGGAAGTTGATGATGGGACAATCCAGATGGATAAAACTAACAAAATAAGGGATGATCAATCAGAATTTCAATTTGATTGAAGGAAAGAATATGAACCAAAAGATAGCAAACATGCAACAACAACAAAGGTGCAGAGCATTCGGACAATTTCAAACTAAGGTTTGGGACCCTGGACTTTTCATCAGCATATGAAATCACATGATCAGGAGATCATGAATGTTTTCAACTTTGGGAGTCTGATGTAGGAGCATTCATCTTGAAAAAAATCATTGTACTTTTGGTTGACTTAGGGGGTCTAATGTTTGGTAAATAATTTAATTATTGATAGGAATTTTGTATATTTTTAAATAATTTGAGTGAGAAATTAGTGTGAGGTTTTTAATGTAAATATTCTGACATAATTGAGAATATGAGAGATGTTAGCCTTATGAAGATCTCATAAATATCTTAGGGATTAGGAGATCCTAGAATAGGGAATTAGATGAGTTAAAAATGGATTAAGAGATTTTAGGAATTAGTTGAGTGATCTATGGAGAAGATCATGGATCTAGAATGATCCATAACTATGTAATTGTTCCTATAAATGTAAGCCTGCATATGAGAAGAATATGTGGGTGTGAGTGTGTGTGAGTGTATGATGAGATGTATAAAAAGGGCATTTTAATGTTGGAAATCAAGCCATAGATAGAGGATAGACAGAAGTTCTAAATACATATACATGTACAGAATTTGTGTGGATGAAATAGTATTCAGGTTATGTTGTATTACTCTTTGCATACATATATCTATAGGTTTCTTCTGTTGGTTTGTATATAATTATGTTGATATTGACTTGAATGATTTTAGTGTTGAATTGACAGGGCAGCAAAGACTTATTTTGTTTCTGAGATTTTGAAATCAATACGTAGAGGAGACAGAGTATAAGAAGGCATCGAATTGTGAATTTGTTGCTCTGCGTTGAGTAGTATTGATGAAATAATTTATTACTAAATGTTCTGGGGTTTTCTCTTGAGAAACTGTCTTTGGAGGCTTGCTTGGAAAATTAACGAATTCTTTGTGCATAAATCCTATGATTCTCTGCTTGAACAATTGATGAAAAGGTAAGTATTTGTGTTTTTAATTGTTGAAGCATTGTGCTACTCTCAAACAAATTGAAGGTCGATAATGGATGAATTGGGATGCAACGTTTCAACCAGTCAAATATTTGAATCTGAACGAGCAAGGGAAATTTGTTTTACATAGAGAAGGAGTCGATGACAATGGCATAACTGGAGGAATTCGACATTTATTGAAAGATGTTCAATCGATAATTAGATTGATGTTTGGACGAGACGAGTCACAGTGGAGTAATGAGAAGATTTTTGTGTTTAACATCTGAAGGAAGCACGTTGCATTCCGATTTCATTTCTAGTTTTTGGAGGTTCAGCTTTAAGGGCACTATTGAAGACAAGGACGCAGTTCGACCATTCCAAGAATGAGATCGAATTTGATGTGGATCGAATTCCTGTTCAAGATTGTCAAAGATATAGACGAAGCTTTGTTCAAGATTCATGGTTGTGGCATAGAGGTAAGTCAAAAAATCTTACACGAAGTTTAATTGGAATAGAATTTAATTTCCACGGGACTCGGGAAGGGTTGCAACAAAGTTTGAATGTGACCTTGGTTTGAAAGGCGTGATTTTAGCTGGTGTAGTAGATGATGGGTGTTCATTTCCTGTTGGGGAAGTTTAATTTTTGTTCCTAAAACAACGATTTAGTTCCTGTCCTAGTAGTTCAATCCCAGTTCCAGTAGATGAGTTTTGTGTGCACCTCCAACATTCTCACACATAGTCATGGTAATTCATCAGTTTTGGTATCAGAGCGCGGTGTTGAATCTTGTTGTGAGGGATTTTTGTCAACGTGAAAGCGTGAGTTGAGGCGTTAATTACTGATTTATATTAGTGGTGAAGGCGGGTATGATATGGAGTGATTTGTGTTACATTGGATGAGGTTCATTGAGGCTGCATAGTCATGGAAGGATTCCTGGAAGAGCCACTCCATATAAGACCATGACCTGGACATTGAGACACAATAAAACTTGATTCAATTGAGTTTATTAATTAAAGAGCTCGTTGGTGGAGCCCGAGTCTCAGTCAACCATGGAACATATCTCCTGGAATCTGAAAGTGTAGTAGAAACGAATCACCAAAGATAAAGTACCAGTCGAGAAAGGTGGTGAACCACTATTGTAGAAGCGGTAGTTGGAGTTGACTTGTGGAAAAGGTAATTTGATGATTGTAATTATGGTTCATCCATGCCTTAGCTGAGATGTGTGAGTGGGCATTACAGATTTTCATGTGATTGATGTCGTATATGCAGAATACAATTGTGATTGCAGGAAGAGAAGAAATCATATTTTAAATCTAACAAGTGTAGGTTTTAACCCTATACAGAAATTATCTGCAAACGAATGTTAAAAATAGAAAATAAACAATAGCGAGAGCATAAAACATAAAACAGATATACACGGAGATTTTCCCCTAGATCCAAAATCGAGACGACCAGCTTGATTTTTCATTATATTCCTTTTAGTGTTACAACACATATATATACATGCCGAAGCATTCATAAACCTCAATCCATTAACCCTGGATTAGAACATAACCGTAGTTCCATTGACCGAATCTACAAAATACCAGGGGCCGAAAACCATCATGCCCCAAAACCATGTGAAAACCCATGCACAAAACCATGGGCGGGTCCACCCACCGAAAAATAGGGAAAGAATATAACACATACCCAAAAACAAGCGGTGGGCACACATAAATAAAGTGTGACAAAATATCTTGAAAGTGAGATGGTATGTTTTTTTTTTAACTCTGGATTGTGTTTGCAGATTCCAGGTTGCAGACAAAGAGGGTGTAAACGGCAAAGGCAGCCAAGCGGAGTTGTAACAAAGAACTAGCTGTTTTCTCAAGAGGAAGAGCATGTGAGCTCTTAAATAGTTGAAAAACCATCAAGAATTCCAATAGAGGTTGGATATGGGGGACAAGTGAATGTTCTCAAAGGAGGTGGATGTTGTAGATCCTAAAAGAGCAAAAGAGTTTGCTCGAAGAATGGTTCCAGAGGCAAAGAACCATAGATCAAGCTCAAGGAGATAGCTTGGTAAGGTAAGATATAAAAGGCAGGTACGAAGACTTGCCGAAAAGGGAGGCTTAGATGTAGCCCTCAAGTGAACAAGATGGAGTTCAGAAAGGACGAGAAGCCAATGATCATTGAAGGTCATTGCAGAGATTCAGAGGAAACACACAGTAGAAGGAAATGTGCCAAGGTAAAGGGCATCGACATGGTGAGTCAAGAGGAGTTTGAAAGAGAGATGACTGAGATAATAGGTGAACTCAGTTACATGGAGAAGCTGCTACAGAAAAAGGTTAATGTAAACCAGAGAAGAGGATGAAATATGAAGAAGACAATTCGATGGCCAATGGTACAGTTATTCGTAAAGAGACTGAGGAAGAGTCTAATGAAAATGAAAAATAGAAACTCAGAGAAGCTGAGTTCAGATACAGACCATTGACAATAGAGGAAAGAGTTCACTATTGTGAACCAGAGCAAGGTGATATTCTTGGAGAGGATGATGTTGAGAAAAGGTCTATTGAAGATCTTATAAGTTTCTTGGAGAATGAGGAGAAAGAGATACTTGTAGGAAGTCTCATGAGATCTTTAAAGAGTTCAGATCATCAAATTGATATGCTGATAAGTAAGGCTGACAGATCTAATGTTTTTATTTCTGACATTTTGTGTGTGGTTGCATATTTAGTAAATGAAGACAGTCAAGATATAGTCCATATGCATGTTGCCAAAGAAGCAAATGAAGAACAGTTATTGCAAATTGTTATACATGTTAAGGGAGATTGTAAGCCCATATATGATAATGAATACTTCTCAGAAGAAGACAGATTTGAATTGATACAAAAAAAGGCGTACATAGATCCACTTCTTAATAGAGGACAAGTTCAGCATGAAGATCAAAGAAATGAAGTTAAACACATAGATTGTGGTATGGAAAAAGGAGAATAAGGTGACAGACAATCATTTGAAGTTGTCACGAAGATGAAGGAAATGTACGAAGACATTTCAAAGAAGCAAGATCATAATTGCATTCTGATGGAGAATGAAACTATGTTGTCTCATGGGGAAAACCAAAGGCGAGCACATGCACATTTGGTTAATGAAGAGACTATTGAGATTCAACAAGATGATGAGCTTAGTGAAAAGAGTCGCCTTCACTAAGTGGGCCTGCGGGCTATTTTTGGCGTAAGTCTATGTTTAGACTATGTCTATTTTTAGACATTGTGATCATATTTCAGAAGTTGCAGGATGCTATTTGTGGACGGTTGGTCAAGTTGGAAAAATAGATGAAATTCTATTTTTAGAATATTGGGTGAAGTCTATTTATAGATCTTCGATCTAAAAATAGAAGTGTCAATTATTATTATCTCTTAATAATAATCCGACAATAAACAGCAACTTATTCTCTTGGAGCACTTAATTTCAATGCAAAGATTTGGAAAATCTGTGGGCTGAAGGAATTACGCAATTCCTAGGGTTTACTAGTGGTTCATGCATGGAGGACTCAGTTAGAACTGAAGTGGAAAAGTTATGACAGAGTTGGAAGAGTAGTTCATGGAGTTGTTATTCATTTTAACTCAGTTAATGGAGTTAAACTCAATTGAGCTAGTTGTATCTAGTCTAACTGAATGATACACTAGTGAGAGTGGAGTGAATTAATTAGTTAATTAATTCATAAATAATAACTCATTAATCAACTGAACAAATACAACAGTTAACTATAGTGCATGTCAGTTCCAGTGGAGACCCAGTGGAGAGATAGGTGAAAGGGCAAGATGGACTATCCGTTGTGACTATAGTGATGCATTGATTGCACCACACACACATTGGAGTTGCCAATGAGGATTGCACAGTCAAGGCAAGGGTAATTTGAATTCATTCAAAGCTATTCTTCAGCAGGGATTGCGCAGTGGAGGCAGGCTAGCAAGTGGCAAGAAATCAGTGCATGAATTTGCAGATTTCTTCTGATTAGTGTGTGACAATTCATTGTACTGAGAGCTTGATGTACTAAGCTTTGTATGAGATTTTTACATGATCTCCATGATACATAATATATGATAGTTGGGGTTTTCAGCTTCAAGCTTTCCCGTTAAACAACTGTGTTATGTGTGATTGCTTTTATTGCTTCATGTGTTTGCAATTGAATGTTTAATTCCTGCAAAATATTAACAGTGGAAGGATTCTGTATTTAGCAAGAAGATAAATATTGTTAGATCAGGAGAATCTAGATATATACATGCATCTTGTATATAATTTATGTAGAAATTATATAACTTATGTGTTATATGTCCAAGATTATCCTGATCTCACACTATTTTAACTTCATGCAAAATACAAAATCTATTCCACCATTGATCATTTGCGGAAATTAAATCAAGATTGCAATGCACACATGAAACAATAAAAATTCACACACATTAACATAGTTGTTTAATGGGAAATCCTGAAGCTGAAAACCCAAACTATCTGTATATAATATATGTCATAGAGATCATGTAACAATCCTCATACAAAGCTGATCATATCAAGCTCTCAGTACAATACAATCGCTACACAATAATCAGGTCCGATCTTGCAAATCCATGCACCGATATTTGCCACCTGCTAGCCTGCCTCTACTGCGAAATCCCTATTGAAGAATGGATCTAAATGAGTTCGAATTGCTCCAACCTTGCTTATGCAATCCTCATTGGCATCTCCACTAAGTGTTGGATGCAATCAATGCATCACTATAGTCACAACTGATAGTCACACTTGCTCTTTCACCTATCTCTACCTATCTCTCTACCGGGTCTCCATCGGAATGGTCTCCATCGAAACTACCATGCACTGAAACTACCATGCACTGTAGTTAACTGATGTATTCTTCAGTTGATTAATGAGTTATTATTTGTGAATTAATTAACTAATTAATTCACTCCACTCTCACTAGTGTATCAAACAGTTAGACTAGATACAACTATCTCAACTTAGTCTAACTGAGTTAAACTAAATACAACTCCACCAACTACTTCTCCAACTCCACCAAACTCTACCACTTGAGTTCTAACTGAGTCCTCCATGCAATAGCTCCAGTAAACCCTCAGGAATAGCGTAATTCCTTCTATAAGTTGTTGTGCCACATCTGTGCACTTAACTGAAGTGCTCCAAGAGAATAAGATAATGTTTAGAGTCCAAATATTATTAAAAGCTAATAATATTCGACATATCTATTTTTAGACTGGTAGTCTAAAAATAGACTCCGCCCAATATGTCTAAAAATATAAGTCCATCTATTTTTCCAACTTGACCAACCATCCACAAATAGCATCCTGCAACTCATAGAATATGATCGACATGTCTAAAAATAGACATAGTCTAAAAGTAGACTTTGCGCCAAAAATAACCTGCAAGCCCACTTAGTGAAGGCGACTCTTTTCACTAAGCTCATCATCTTGTTGAATCTTAATACTCCCTCTCAACAAGATAGGGATTATTTGCCACCCCGATCTTGTCTCTATGGTGTTCGAATTTGCTCCTGGTGAGCGCCTTCATCAGAATATCTGCATCCTGATCCTCTGTAGGAATGTAAGAAAGCAACATGATCTTTCGCTGCACACAATCTCTGATATGATGGTATCGGATGTCAATATGTTTAGATCTATTATGAAATACTGGATTAACCGAGAGTTTAATGCAACTCTGATTATCACAATATACTTATATGGATTCAAAATACAGAGTCAACAAAACTGTACTATGATTCTCTGACCTATGTTCTCAAGGTAAACTAAAACTCTCTGTTTGGGCTATAACTTTGCATCATGAACTTGGGAGAGAGGTGTTAATGTATATTTGTTTCAATAAAATGGAGAGAAACTGTTGTAGACCGAGAACTGAAAATCCCTGCCTTGATCAATTCTTTGTCTGTTGGTTTCTACCTAATTCAGCATTCTAGCTACAGCTACTCATTCTGATCGTTAGGCTCCAACTATACCCTAAATGTGTACTGAGATACCTTTTAGATACATTTACTGCTTTCAAAAGAGCTTGGTAGGCTTTACCATCGCTTGTGAAAGCTGGTTCATATCATAGCGTATGTCTGATCGTGTATTGACTAAATACATGAGCGAACCCACCAACTGTCGATAAATAGTGGCATCCACTACCTCTGTCGATGTAGCATCCTCTTTCCTCCAACCACCAGGAAGAGGAGTGTCGATAGGCTTGCAGCCTTGCATGTGAAACTTCTCCAGTATCTCCTGGGCGTACTTGCCTTGAGACACAAACAGTTCATCTTTCCGCTGCCAAATTTCCAATCCCATGAAATAATGAAGGAGGCCCAAGTCCTTCATCTCGAACTCCTTTGCAAGATCTGTCTTGCATGAGTGTATCAACAGTTCATCACCCGTTAGTATTAAATCATCTACATAAAGCAAAATGATCAAAAGCTTACCCTCCACCATAATCTGGTATAGGTTTGGATCCGCCTCACTCTTGGAGAAACCAAGTCTGGTGAAATAACTGTCTATCCATGTGTACCAAGCACGAGGAGCTTTTTTCAGCCCATACAGCGGTCTTTTAAGCCTGCACACATGCAACTCGCTGCTGAATATTTCGAATCCTTCAGGCTGCTCAATGTTCACCTCCTCCTCAATGATTTCGTTGAGGAATGCAGCGTTCACATCCATCTGATGAATGTGCCAACCCATCTGCGCTGAGAGAGCAAGGATGGTCCGTATGGAAGAATACCTTGTGACAGGTGCAAAGGTTTCTTCATAGTCGATCCCCTCGATCTGTGAGAAGCCTTGGGCAACAAATCTTGCCTTATACTTCTCGACGCTCCCATCAGCAGCTTGCTTCACTTTGTAGATCCATACCAAACCTACCATTGATTTCCCTTCCGGCCTTGGGACAATCTCCCATGCACTATTTCTGACAATCGAATCATACTCTTCCACCATGGCATCTACCCATGCGATATCCTCCACAGCTTCCTCGAAAGAGGATGGCTCCGTCACGATACACTTGCTCATCAAAGCCATGTATCCAGTAAATTAGTCAGGTGACTGTCTCTGTCTGCGCTGTGATGTAGGAACTCCTACATTCTGCACTGCATCAAGATTCAGTTGCTCAGCTTCTGTAGTGCGCTTCTTCCCTCTGATTTTTGGTGTTGCATGAGTTGTTTCTTCCACTCCATGAACCTCCTCTTGTGGCTGATCCACATCTTGAGGCTCATCTTTAGGAACAAGTAGTTCCTCCTCTGCATGCAAGTGTAGTTCCCTCTCAAGCGACAACTTCATGGCTTTCTCCTCATGAAATTTGATATCTCGTCGCACGAAAGTCATCCGACTGTCTGGAAAATACACACGATAATTGTGGAGTATTTCTGTGTATACCAAAAATATCCCAACCTCTATGGTCGGCTCCAGATTCTTCCTGGCATCCTTCATCACATGAATGTAAACAGGTGAGCCAAAAATCTTCAAATGAGAAATATCAGGCTTCTTACCAAAAAAACGCCTCTTCGGGTGTACTCATGCCAAGTAATCTATGAGGAAAACGTTTTTGCACATAAACCGCGGCGTTGCATGCCTCAGCCCACAAGTGTATGGGAAGGCCCTGATCATGCAACATCACCCGTGCAGCACCCACGATCGTTCTGTTCTTTCTCTCCACGACCCCATTCTGCTGTGAGTTATGAGGCGCTATGAGTTCTCTTCGAATTCCTTCTTTGCTACAGAAGTCTTTGAATTCGCCAGAGATGTATTCACCACCATTATTGCTCCTTAGAGCTTTCACTTGCTTCCTCGACTCTTTCTCAACCAGCGCCTTGAACTCACAGAACTTTGAGTATGACTCGCTCTTCTTCTGCATGAAGAAGATCCAGCACTTACGAGAAAAGTCATCAACAAATATCACATAATACTTGTGCTTTTCTATTGAAGAAATTGAGAAAGGTCCACACACGTCTGTGTGAATTCTCTCAAGGATCATCGAAGCACGACTATCCTTCTCATGAAAAGTGGTCTTCATAAATTTTCCCAAAGTATATCCCTTGCACTGATCTGACTACGCAAGTGTACCTTTGGGAAGCCTGGTAGAAATTTTCTACAAAATTTTCAAACCGCCATGGTGAAGATGGTGTTGAAAATGCAGTAAGATGATGGAGCTTAGTGAAATGAAGTCGCCTTCACTAAGCGGGCCCGCAGGCAAATTCTGGTGCAAAATCTATTTTTAGACATATGGAGCATGGTCCAGGGATTGCAGTATGTTATTCTTGGAGTATTGGTCATGTTGGTAAAAATAGATGGGACTCTACTTTTTGGACCTATAGGTCGAAGTCTATTTTTAGACTGCCTCTCCTTAAAATAGGGAAGTCAAATATTATTTACCCTTAATAATATTTGGACTATAAACTTCAGTTTACTCTCTTGGAGCACTTCAGTTCGAGCCTTGGAAGTGGCTCATGCATCTGACAAAGGAATTACGCTATTCCTAAGGGTTTGGTGAGCTCATGCATGGTTGAATTCAGTTAGGACTTCAGTGGCAGAAGTTTGGTGGAGTTAATGAGACAGATGGTGGAGTTGTGTTCGGTTTAATTTAGTTGAACTAGTTGAGATTAGTTTAACTAGCTAATCAACTAGTAATGAGTGGAGTGAATTAAATATTATTTAATTCATTAATTAGTAACTCATTATTCAACTCAAGAACACATCAGTTCACTACAGTGCATGATCAGTTCAGTGGAGACCAGTGAAAGAGGTAGATGAAAGGGTGGAGTTAGCTATCAGTGGCGACATCAGTTGTGCATGAGATTTGCACCACACTTGGAGGAATTTCCCATGATGATTGCACTGTCAAGACAAGGAGATTCAAACCTTGGATCTCTATATAGACAGGCCTGGATTGCGCAATAAAGGCAAGGCAATTGGCGGTGAGTTTTGAACCAGTAACCTGTTCAAAACTGAGCTAGATTGTGTGTAACTTCATGAGAAAGTACTGAGTACTTGTGAGGAGTATTGTACTGAGTTTGTTACTTGATTTCTCCATTATAATATACATAATAGCTGCGGGGTTTTCAGCTATAAGCTTTCCCCATACATACCGTGTTAATGTGTATGATGATTTGATGTGTTATCGCTTGATTATTAGAAGATAATGGTTTGAAGGAGTTCGTAGATACGGATGTCCAAAAGCCCACTGATCCTGCTGAAGTCGAAGCATGGCAAAAGAAGATGGCGAAATGTCGAAGGATCCTGTTGGAGGGCGTCAAGGATCATATTGTATCCAGACTGCATGGAAAGGCTTCTCCATATTTAATGTGGAAAGCTTTGACGGATCTATTCCAGAGTAAGAGCGACCAAAGGAAGCTGGCGCTCAAAGATAAGCTCAGGAACATCAAGATGGAGAAAGGCGACAGTATCGCCAAATACCTCACGAAGTTCACTCAGTGCAGAGATGAGTTGGGAAGTGTGGGGGTGACTGTCGATGAAGAGGACATGGTCGACCTGGCTCTCCTTGGTCTTCCGAAGGCTTGGCACTCATATCAAGATAGTGTCAATGGTCGGGAGAAGCTGTCGGGATGGGAGCGCCTTTGGGCGGATCTCATGCAGGAGGAGATAAGGAGGACTACTCAAGATGGATCTTCATCAAAGGGAGCTGATGAAGAAAATTGCGCTTTGGTTGCCAAAGCAAAGAAGGGGAAGGGTAAGAAAACTTCTCATTCTGGTGCAAAGGGCAAGAAGCAGGATATGGCGAAAGTGAAGTGTTTTCACTACCATGATCACGGACATTATGCTACCAATTTTCCAAAGAAGAAGAAGAACAAGCAAGCGAGAAGATCTGCAGATGGAGAAGCTTTGGCTTCACAGTTCGAGCTTGACTTTTCACTGATCGCATGCTTGGTTTCAAGTGTGATGGGATCGGTGTGGTTCTTGGACAGCGGTGCGTCATTTCATATGACGGGAGATCGGGAGTTGTTCTCAGATCTGGAGGACAAAGATTTGGGTGTGCACATCGAGATGAGCGATGATGGTAGATACAGTGCGACTGGTATCGGTACCATATCCTTTCAGAGGGAGTCTGGTAAACCCTTTGTATTGAGGGATGTCATGCATGTACCTGGATTTAAGAAGAACTTGATCTCTGTGGCGATGTTGGAGGATAAGGGGTATGATGTGGTCTTCAGCGAAGGAAAAGCCTTCCTGCGCAGTAAGACTACTGGAGAGACCCGGAAGATAGGGGTTCGAACCAAGAACCTTTATCAGTTGCAGGTAGATGGCTGCGCAGCAATGGCATGCAAGGTGGGAGAAGTGGTGAGCCGGGATGATGAGGGCGAACTGTGGCACAGGAGATTGGGCCACCTTCACCATGGAGCTTTGAAGATTCTGCAGCAGATTTATATTGGGCTTCCTAAGGGCACTCTTGCGCAGTCAGATCAGTGCAAGGGGTGTACTTTAGGGAAGTATGTGAAAGCCACCTTTCACGAGAAGGATAGTCGCGCCACGACGATCCTTGAGAGAGTTCACGCAGACGTGTGTGGTCCTTTCTCAGTTGCTTCGACAGCAAAGCACAGGTATTATGTGATCTTTGTTGATGATTTCTCTCGAAAGTGCTGGATCTTCTTCATGCAGAAGAAGAGCGATACATTCGCGAAGTTCTGTGAGTTTAAAGCACTGGTCGAGAAGGAGTCGGGGAAGAAGGTGATTGCTCTAAGGAGTGATAACGGTGGTGAATTCAACTCGGCTGAATTCAAGGAGTTCTGCAGCGCAGAAGGGATTCGGAGAGAGCTCATCGCACCCCATAACCCACAGCAGAACGGGGTGGCTGAGCGGAAGAACAGAACGATCGTGGGTGCTGCACGAGCGATGTTGCATGATCGGGGCCTACCCCTTCACTTGTGGGCTGAGGCATGCAATACAGCAGTGTATGTGCAGAACCGTTGTCCTCACAAGGTTCTTGGCATGAGTACACCGGAGGAGGCTTATTCTGGCAAGAGGCCTGATATTTCCCATTTGCGGATTTTTGGTTCTCTTGTCTACATGCATGTGACGAAGGATGCGAGAAGGAAGCTGGATCCAACTGTTGAGGTTGGAATATTTGTGGGGTACACTGATACACCTCACAACTATCGGGTGTATGTGCCAGACAGTCGCAAGACTGTTGTGCGACGGGATATAAAATTCCAGGAGGAGAAAGCCATGCGGTGTTCGCTTGAGAGGGAGCTACACTTGCATGCAGATGAGGAGCTGTTAGTTCCTAAGGAGGAGCTTCCGGATGTGGATCAGCCACAAGAGGAGGTTCGGGAGGTGGAAGAAACCACCCAGGCAGCGCCAACCATCAGAGGGTGCATGCGCACTACAGAAGCTGAGCGACTGGCTTGAGATGCAGAGAAGGTTGTAGGACCACCTACAGCACAGCGCAGACAGAGACAGTCACCGGATCGGTACACTGGATACATGGCTCTTATGAGTCAATGTGTTGTGACAGAGCCATCCTCTTTTGAGGAAGCTGTGGAGGAACTCGCATGGGTTGATGCCATGATCGAAGAATATGATTCGATCGTCAGGAACAGTGCATGGGAGATTGTCCCAAGACCGGTTGGGAAATCAGTGGTGGGTTCGCGATGGATCTACAAGGTGAAGCAGGCGGCTGACGGGAGTGTGGAGAGAGTACAGGCGGAATTGTTGCCGTGGCTTTTTCACTTGGTCAATGGATGATATGAGACTTTTGCACAGTAAGTAGGTACTCTTCCATGCAGTGATCCTTGCTTCTCTCGGCGGCAGTGGGTGGCACATTCATCGAGATGGAGGGAGAAGTGTGAAGACTGCGTTCCTCAACAGAGTGATTGAGGAGGAGGTGTACATAGAGCAGCCTAAAGGTTTCGAGATCTTCAGCAGTGAGTCGCATGTGTGCCGACTCAAGAGAGCACTGTACGGGCTGAAGCAAGCACCTCGTGCTTGGTACACTCGCATAGACAACTATTTCACCGGGCTTGGATTCTCCAAGAGTGAGGCGGATCCTAACCTGTACCAAATTGTGGTGGAGGGGAAGCTGTTGATCATTGTACTGTATGTAGATGATCTGATTTTGACGGGTGATGAGCGATTGATACTTTCATGCAAGGAGGATCTTGCACGAGAGTTTGAGATGAAGGACTTGGGCATCCTTCATTATTTCCTGGGATTGGAGATTTGGCAGCGCAGCGGAGGACTGTTTGTTTCTCGGGGCAAGTATGCCCGGGAGATTCTGGAGAGGTTCAACATGCAAGGCTGCAAGCCTGTTGACACTCCTCTTCCTGGTGGTTGGAGGAAGGAGGATGCTACTTCAGCGGAGGTAGTGGATGCCACTGTCTATCGACAGTTGGTGGGGTCGCTTATGTATCTGGTCAATACACGACCCGATATATGCTATGCAGTTAACCAGCTTTAGCAAGCTATGGTTAAGCCTACCAAGCTCTTTTGGAAGGCAGGCAAGCATGTATTGCGCTATATCAGAGGCACATCGGGATATGGTCTATGGTACAGACAGGAGGATGGAGTGAAGCTTTTTGGCTTCACTGATGCAGATTGGGCAGGGAGTCCAACGGGCCGGAAGAGCACTTCTGGAGGAGTTTTCAGCATTGGGTCGACAGCAGTTTCCTGGTACAGCAGGAAGCAGAGATCCGTGGCACTCAGTTCAGCAGAGGCCGAGTACATGGCAGCAAGTTTGGCTGCATGCGAGGCTATTTGGATGAGGAAGATCCTCGCAGGTTTGTTGAGGTTGCATTTGGAGCCTACAGTGATCTACTGTGATAACCAGAGTTGCATTAAACTCTCGGCTAATCCAGTATTTCATGATAGGTCCAAACACATCGACATCAGGTACCATCATATCAGAGATTGTGTTCAGCGGAGAATCATGATGCTTTCATATGTTCCCACGGAGGATCAGGATGCTGACATCCTGACGAAGGCACTCACCAGGAGCATGTTCGAATTCCACAGAGGCAGGATAGGGGTTGCAGATAATCCATATCTTGCTGAGAGGGAGTGTTGAAAATGCAGCAAGATGATGGAGCTTAGTGAAATGAAGTGGCCTTCACTAAGTGGGCCCGCAGGCAAATTCTGGCGCAAAGTCTATTTTTAGACTATGTCTATTTTTAGACATATGGAGCATGGTTCGAGGATTCCAGTTTGAGATTCTTGGAGCATTGGTCATGTTGGTAAAAATAGATGAGACTCTATTTTTTAGGTCGAAGAGGTCGAAGGCTATTTTTAGACTGCCTCTCCTAAAAATAGGGAAGTCAAATATTATTTACCCATAATAATATTTGGACTCTAAACAACAGTTTACTCTCTTGGAGCACTTCAGTTCGAGCTACAGAAGTGGCTCATGCATCTGACAGAGGAATTACGCTATTCCCAAGGGTTTTATGGCATCATGCATGGTTGACTTCAGTTAGGACTTAAGTGGCAGAAGTTTGGTGGAGTTAATGAGATAGCTAGTGGAGTTGTGTTAGTTTGTCGAACTAAAATCCATAGCTTAAACTTCATGAAACTGGTGGAGTCAAATTCATGCAAGCACAAACAAATCTTACACATCCTCTTTGAAAATCATCCGAAAGAACATTGGAAGACATCTAGAGAGAAACCTATAGCCTAACACAATCCAATGGAATTGACCAAAAAAACCCAAATAGAGTCAACCCTACTATAGGAGGAAGGGCCTGCAGTAAGAACTTACCATTTTGCAAGAGTTGAGGGCGAATGTTGTTCTGCAAGATTTGAGGGCAAATTCTGAGGGTGAACGTTCTTTTGCAAGAGCTGAGGGCGAATGCTGTTCTGCAAGAGCTCAGGGCGAATGCTGAGGGTGAATGCTCTTCTGCAACAGCTGAGGGTGAATGCTGACGGAAAATTCTGTTTTGGAAGAGCTGAGGGCGAATGCTGAGGGCGAATGTTGTTCTGCAAGAGCTGAGGACGAATGTTGTTCTGCAAGAGCGGAGGGTGAATGCACGTGTGATATGATAGTTTTTAATAAAATCATTTTTATGTAGCTCGTATACAAGTGTCGTATTTTTATGTAGCACGCATATAAGTGTCGTTATACTGATGGCGGACAAAGTGTCGCTATTGCGACGGATGCCTCCAAACGTTGCAATTGTGACACTTAGACATTGTGTCGCACTTGCGTTGTTTGGAGGCAGCCGTCACAATAGCGACGCTTTGGGGCATAGTGTCGCAATTGCGACATCTTCCTCCAAACGTCGCAATTGTGACACCTTGTCTAGATGTCTTTATTGCGACACTTTTCTCTAAACATCAGTATAGCGACAGTTTCGGGCGGGATTGAAAAAATTTCGGGAAATTTCCGACATTTGGTCAAAAGCGTCGGAACCAAGTGTCGGAATTTCCCCCAAATGTACTAGTGGTTATGAGGCGCTATGATTTCTCCTCAAATTCCTTATTTGCTACAGAAGTATTTGAATTCTCAAGAGATGTATTCACCACCATTATCGCTCCTTAGAGCTTTCACCTGCTTCCCCAACTCTTTCTCAACCAGCGCTTTGAACTCACAGAACTTTGAGTATGTCTCGCTCTTATTCTACATGAAGAAGATCTAGCACTTACAAGAAAATTCATCAACAAATATCACATAATACCAGTGCTTTGTTGTTGAAGCAACCAAGAAAGGTCCACACATGTCTGTGTGAATTCTCTCAAGGATCGTCGAGGCGCGACTATCCTTCTCATGAAAATTGGTCTTCACAAAATTTCCCAAAGTACATCCCTTGCATTGATCTGACTGTGCAAGTGTACGTTTGGGAAGCCTGGTAGAAATCTGCTGCAAAATTTTCAAAGCACCATGGTGAAGATGGCCCAATCTCTTGTGCCACAATTCGCCCTCATCCCGGCTCACCACTCCTTCTGCTTTGCCTGCCATTGCTGCGCAACCATCTACCTGAAATTGATAAAGATTCTTAACTCGAATCTCTATCCTCCTAGTTTGACCAGTTGTTTTATGCTGAAGGAAAGCTTTTCCTTCACTGAAAACAACATCATAACCCTTGTCTTCCAACATCGCCACAGAGATCAAATTCTTCTTCAATCCTGGAACATGCATGACATCCTTCAAGATGAAAGGTTTACCGGACTCCCTCTCAACGGGAAATGGTTTTGATACTAGTCGCATTGTATCTACCATCATCACCCATCTCTATGTGCACTCCAAGATCCTTTTCCTCCAGATCACTAAATAAATCTTTGTCTCTAGTCATATGGAAAGATGCACCACTGTCAAGAAACCACACCGATCCCATCACACTTGAAACCAAGCATGAGATCAAAGAAAAATCCAGCTCAAACTGCGAGGCTAAGGCCTCTCCAACTGCAGATCCAGCAGCCTGCTTATTCTTCTTCTTAAGTGGATATTTAGTGGCGAAATGCCCGTGCTGGTGACAGTGAAAACACTTCACCTTGGACAAATCATGCTTCTTTCCTTTAGCACTGGATTGAGAATCATTTTTCTTCCCCTTCCCTTTCATTTCTTTGGAAGCCAAAGCACAATTTTCTTCATCTTCATTCTTCGATGAAGATCCATCCCTGGTACCCCGCCTTATCTCCTCCTGCACAAGATCTGACCAAAGTCGCTCCCATCTTGGCAGTTTCTCCCGTCCATTGACAAAGTCCTCGTAGTTATGCCAACTCTTCGGAAGCCCAAGGAGAGCCAAGCTCACCAAGTCTTCTTCATCAATAGTAACCCCCACACTTCCCAGCTCATCCTTGCAGTGGACAAAATTCGTGAGGTATTTGGTATACTGTCACCTTTCTCCATTTTTATTTTCCTGAGTTTGTCTTTAAGCGCCAACTTCCTCTGGTCACTTCTTCTTTGGAAAAAGTCTGTCAAAGCCTTCCACATTAAGAATGGAGTGGCTTTTCCGTGAAGGCTAGACACAATGTGGTCCTTCACACCTTCCAACAGAATCCTTCGACACTTTGCTACCTTCTTTTTCCATGCATCAAGTGCGGCTGCATCACTAGAACCCGGCTTAGGAACATCGTTATCGATGAACTCCTTCAGCCCATTATCATCCAGCACCACCTCCATCCTGTCCTTCCATGCTATGTAATTCGAGATCCCATCAAGGGAATACTCCAATCGCAATCTGTTGAAAGACATTTCAATGAATGCTCAACTTCGACACCAAGAAAACACTACAACAAATTCGAATTCCACCAGCACAAAACTCAACCACTTCAATAATTGCAATTTTCTCCAATGATCAACTGCTCCGATACCATGCAGAAATTATATATCTTATGTGTTATATATCCAAGATTCTCCTGATCTCACACTATTTTATCTTCATGCAAAATACAGAATCTATTCCACCATTGATCATTTGCGGAAATTAAATCAACATTGCAATGCACACATGAAACAATTAAAATTCACACACATTAACACAGTTGTTTAACGGGAAAGCCTGAAGCTAAAAACCCCAAATATTTGTATATAATATATGTCATAGATATCATGTAACAATCCTCATACAAAGCTGATCATATCAAGCTCTTGGTGCAATACAATCGCTACACACTAATCAGGCCCGATCTTGCAAATCCATGCACCAATATTTGCCGCCTGCTAGCTTGCCTCTACTGCACAATCCCTGCTAATTAATGGCTCTAAATGAGTTTGAATTACTCCAGCATTTCTCACACAATCCTCATTGGCATCTCCATTGAGTGTTGGATGCAATCAATGCATCACTATAGTCACAAATGATAGTCACACTTACTCTTTCACCTATCTCTCCATTGGTCTCCACTGAAACTGCCATGCACTATAGTTAAATAATGTATTCTTCAGTTGATTAATGAATTATTATTTAGTGAATTAATTAATTAATTAATTCACACCACTCTCACTAGTGTATCAATCAATTAGACTAGATACAACTAGCTCAACTGAGTCTAACTAAGTTAAACTAAATACAACTCCACCAACTACTTCTCCAACTCCACCAAACTCTGTCACATGAGTTCTAATTGAAGTCCTCCATGCAATAGCTCCAGCAAACCCTCAATAATAGCGTAATTCCTTCCGTCAGCTGTTGTTCCACACCTGTGCACTTAACTAAAGTGCTCCAAGAGAATAAGATAATGTTTAGAGTCCAAATATTATTAAGAGCTAATAATATTCGACATATCTATTTTTAGACTGGCAGTCTAAAAATAGACTCTGCCTAATATGTCTAAAAATAGAAGTCCATCTATTTTTCCAACTTGGCCAACCATTCACAATAGCATCCTACAACTCATAGAATATGATCGACATGTCTAAAAATAGACATAGTCTAAAAATAGACTTTTGCGCTAAAAATAACCTGCGGGCCCACTTAGTGAAGGTGACTCTTTTCACTAAGCTCATCATCTTGTTGAATCTCAACATTTTATTTGTTCTCTTGCTTTGTCCTAGCATGCTACATTTCAATTTAGTCTTTCATTTCCTTTTTTTCTTTCGATCTTATTCTTTTGTTTTTATGTATTTTATTTAGCGTTTCTTTAATAATACCATGCATGAAAGTTTCCATGGTTTGGCTCATGAAGAGAACAATGTGCAAATTTTTGGAAAGTAAATTGTGATGATGATCAACTCTTGTCTAATTTTCCTTCCTCTTCTTTGTTTAGGAATTACCCATCTTAAGGTCAATGATGCCTAAATGGAAAATATGATTCCTTCAAATGGAAAGCTATAAGCATAATCACGATGCCTGTATATATTTTAGGTTTTTCATTCCTTGTCTCGGTATGGTAATTGAATGGTTTTTTTCTTGTTGATCCAATCAAGTAGAGAGGGGAAAGGGGAAAAATAATGGAGAACGTATTAATTAAAGAGGTATATAACTGGCTCTAAAGGAATAACCTCTCTTTCTCTCAATAAGTCAGGATGCCTCTTCCACCTTGGTGAAATAAATGCCAATAAAATTACAATTAGCATAATGAAAATAAAATAAAGGGTGAAATAAGAGAAAGGCTTCATGCGTAGAGAGGTGAAGCAAGAAACCTCACTGGGGTACTAAACATGCTCACTAGAAGTGAAGCAATGCTTGTGTTCTTGTAGTGACTCCATTAGGGTATTGAACATGCTTGCTGACAATGGAGCAACACTAGATATGAAATCAAAACTTTGATCATTTAAAACACGCAACTACATATTACCCTTCTCCTAGATCGAAGCAATTTTTATATGGAAAGCCTTTGGGAATGTGTGCTTAACCGAGAAGGGAATGGAAGAGACTATATCCATAATCGGGATACATGGGGAAGATGAGGTAATATATATGGTGAATCAATACTTCCTAAAAGACTAGAATCTATGCATAAAGCTAGACCTAAACAAAGAATTTGAATTTCTTCTAGTACATTTCCAAGTGTCGTTGTTGTGACAAACACCCTAAAAGTTTTTGCCTACTCTTGAATTTTGGAGCCTACTTATAATCTCATGATCTGTCACCTCAAGTTGTTCATGTTCACTTCATTATTAGTTTATACTTTTATTATGAGATTATAACTATTGAAGTCACTTGCTTACACATTCTTAGCCTTTGATGTATTCATAAGCGCACATTTCCTATGCAATATTAGCAATCACTGTACACCTCGATAACAAGAATTGTGCAGTACTTAATGATAATTCTTGCACAGTCCTTGGAATTAGTGTCTACACAATCTCTAAAACTAGTGCTTACATAGTCGCTGGAAACAGTGATTGTGCAATTATAAGAGATACTGATTGCAAAGCCCTCAGTGGTAGGCATTGCACAGTTCCTCGCCATTGCAAAGATTTTTATGACAGTTTTTGCACAACCAATAACAGCAGTAACTGTGAAATCCATGTCGATAGTTAGTTCACAACCTCGATTGAAAATCCTTTTCACTCCTAATTGCAACCATATCATCATTCCAGTGATTTTTCCCAAATGTCACTTTTGCACACCTTCTCTTTCACAAGTGTCGCTTTCAATTTTGCGACTGTCGTTTCTACTTGCTTTCACTTTAACAAGTGCCACTTTTGCTTCTTCTTTTTTCTCTCGCATGTGTCACTTTCACTTTTTCTATATTTTGCAAGTGTACTTTTCATATTTTCTTATTGTTGCAAGTGTCACTTTTGATTGTTTTCACTCCTACATGTGGTGCATCTTAGCACACCACTAGAGGCATCTCTAGCACACTATTCTATATCAGTTGATCTTATATTTCATAGGAATATGTGCTAGAAACATTCACACAACTTAGCGCACTTTCTGGTTGTAGTCGACACTCCTAGCATAACTCATATTCTAAGTGTCACAAAGTGACATTTCAACTGTTACACTTAGAAATAAGTGTCACTTTGTTGTTGTTTCAAAGTATGCTTGTTCATTTTGGGTACTCAGAATTCCTTTGGAATGTGTTTTTGTTATCTGAGTGTGAGATCTCATGGTTGGAGGCTTGTTTATATGCCTTGTTCTCTCTTGTTTGAATGATCCCACACTTAGTATTTTTTAAGAACTTTCACTTTCTTTGCAACTTACTAAAATTTTATCCCTCCCAGAACTATGCATTGCACAACATTAAGTCATAGTGAAGCACCATTTCCTTCTGGACTATGCACTGCATATTCACTTCCTCCAAGTATTATGTATTCTATTGTTACAGTTCTCATTCCCTCCCTCATGTCCCTAGAATTTATGCAATTCTCTCTCCCAGACAATATTACATTGTGCACCTTGTAGTCTCAATCAGTAGTTAGGCCTTACTGCCTCCATGAACTGCACAACTATGCAATCTTGTAGCTTAGTCTTCCCTAAAATGCACATTGTGCGATCACAGTGAGCAAGCATCCCTTACTGTGTCACTGTCTCACTCAATTGCACAATTTTGTCCCAATCCCTAATCCACTCTACATTACGCAATCAAAATTACTATACCTTCATAACTGCCTCCTAGAAATATTCATTGTCCAATCCCTGAGCCTCCTCCTCGGTCCTGCATTATGTCCCAGATCAATGTAAATTGCATGAAGAATAAGATAGAATAATATATTTTTAGATTTATGCCATATTTTCATGAGTGAATTTCATCTGCAGGTAATGTATCTTGACATTACAAGAAGATGCTCAAGGAGGGTTCCAAGGAGATCATGCAAGAACATGGTTGTGAAGATGAAGAGACAAAGAGAATATCAAGTAAGAATATGAAGGGACACTAGATCATGACAAAAAATTTAAGGCCAAAATAACAAGGAATACTTCATATCATCCAAGGAATGGGAGGATGAAGATGAAATACATGCAATAATTATCATGAAGATACAAGGTAGGTCATCAATAAGAGGCTACAAGAGAGTACTTTCGGAGTAGAAGCGTCCAAAGAACCTGACAGAAGACATTAAGACATGAAGAAATCCTAGACCATGATAGAATGGTGGAAATTCATGCTAACTTGGAAGACTATAACACTAATCTAGACCCTTTTTATGGTGAATATATAGAGAAATCAAAGATCCATCTTGACGAATTCAAAGTCATAGAAGAAAGGAGAAAGGCTTGGTCGAGACACAACACAATGAATTTCCATGTCATGGCTTGTCCAAATGTCATCCAAAATTCATGTGTGTCAATGTATCTTTCCACACCATTTGTGGAATTTAATTATTGTATTTTCAAGAATGAGGAAATGTAAAATGTGTGGAAGACCAGGGGTCGCACATGGAATGTGAAAAGTTACATGAAAGTTATAGATTCATTAGAAGTTCAAAGGTCACATAGGAATTTGAAATTTCATAGTATAAGCTCAAGAGTGATGGGGGAGGTCAAGAGTCACATGGTAGGTGGAGAGTCACCTAATTATTTATAAATACACCCTCATAGCTCAAGATAAAGGAATTTTGATTTTGGACTTTTCACCTTGGCTTCTCTAGCTTTTCATAGGAGAGAAGATATTTCTTTGGAGGAGCAAGTAGTGACTTAATATTCTAGTATTCTAGCTAGTGTGGAAAAATTGTAATTGTATATCTTGGGAATTTTACTTAATATATGAATCTCTCAGATCCAACACACTTTCATGCATATGTTGTGAATGATTGTGAGACTATTCTTTCATTTTTTGTAGTGTATGTTTATGTTAACTGTTAAAATTATGAAACTACAGTAAAATTCTACTTTGGACAGCTCATGTGATGAATATAATAATTTAAATAGACTCCTCTTTTTGAGAGGACAAAAATCGATCTAAATATCACCCTATTTGGTTAAGAGAAAGATAATTTTTGAATTATTTTATTCATACATGTATAATGGAATGGGTTGGTCCTAAGCACATGTGAAATTGGTTAAGTCTGCCCCAATGCCAATTGGACCCTCATGAAAGCCTATAAATATAAGTGACCTCAAACTCATTCTCACACATTGATCTAGCTATCTTCTACTTTCATATTTTTGTCTTGGCTCACACAGGTTCAACGAAAGAAGTTCGCACAGGGTTTGAAATCACATGTGTGGCGCTCGCTCTGATTTAGGTTTTCTGGATCTTAGCCACATACTTGCTACAAATAAATATTTGGCCATAATTTCAATAATAGTGGTGTATTCCTGCATCCAAGGTCCTATAAATGCCAGCACAAAGGGTCAATGTTGCAGTTAGGTCCTAAGAGGTAAATCGGGTTGCACTCATCCATAGTTGCAGCCACAAAGGATTATGCCTGCATCCAGGGTCCCATAACAGAAGGAACATAGGCCTATGGTAGTGTCCAGGGCCTCAAAAGGAATATCTGGCCTTCAAAACCCATAGGCGCATGCACAGAGGTCTATGGTAGTGTCCAGGGACCCATAGCCGCAGACACAAAGGCCTATGGTAGTGTCCAAGACAGTCATAGATGCTGACACAACTCCTCCTCCATGCATCTGAGACTCAAGATGAATCTACAATATGCCAAAGTTTATGCTCAGTGATAGCAGTGTTCAAAAATATGCTACAGGAAGTGACAATGCATTACAATTCTCATAATCGGGATCCTTTAGTAGAAGTATGTTTAAGGTTATATTATGGATGTGCTAGTTGTGTTATTGCATTATGAAGATATGGATCAATGGATCATTGTACTCTTGTTTGCTAAATCATTTGATGATTATCTAGAAGAAGAATTTGCAAGGGTTTTCCCCATAGTGGTTTTTGTCATGGTCTCTAACCAATCCTGGTGTGTCTATGTGTGCATGCTTTTGTTCTATTTTTTTCTTTATGTTTCGATGCATAGATGATGATGATGTTACTATTCTTTCTACATAGTTGCACATGTTGATGGTTAATAGTGTAAATATGAATAATTACATAATGATATGGGGTGAACTTAATGTTTTAATAAATAAATTCAACTCTCAAAGCAAATATCTATGTAGCCCTATGAAAAATTAACATGGTTTCAAAACTAGGTTGAAGAAAAGCTATGGATATCACCCCCATGGAGACACTTTTGATGGAAGCAAGAAGAGGATGGTAGAGAAAAATAATAATTCTAGTGTATGAATAAAACCCTAGGTAGTTAGTGCATTAGGGTTTGATGGTTATGGTTTGAGAAAAACCCTCGTTTATAGAAAATAATTGATATTTGATGTATGAAACCCTAGCATGGTCTATGTGAAGATGCTTAAGCACTTGGGATTGATTTGATGAAGCCCTAAATGAGATAGTCTCTAGTAGGCTTGATTTTTTATTGAAGGCAACACTGTTATGTGGTCTATGTATGTCTCTTGAAATTTGGTTCAAGAGGGATAGGATCGTCTCTAATTGAAGATAAGTATTCCTTGACTTATGACTACTTATGAATTTACTCTTGTTTATACTTATATCTGATTATGATGCTTATTTCTTATACTTCCTACATGTATATTTTGAGTACCTGAATGTTTCTAACCTTCTTTATGAGATGTGATAAGTGAATCCTTTTTAAGGATCATTTTAGATTCAGGAATAAAAGCAAGATCTCGAAAAGGTAAAGAGGCACCTAATGAAAAGATGACAAGTTGCATATGTGAAGGTGCACATGTATCTAAATACTACAAGGTATGCATGGCATGTTGTATTTCAGCAGTGACATTGATGGATAGGTTAGCCTTATGATATGTTGAGAATATTTCCTCCTCATATAGCTCATGCATGCATATGAAAGTGATTTGGAAATATGGTTCCTAAGATGAAATGGTGCTCCTGGTATTGAACATTCTGGTCACGGTGATCTTCTTGAAGGCTACTTATTGTTGGTCTTGGACATAATGGTATACTTGATGTATGGCTAACATATATCTCTTGAAGAAGGCCAACGCCTTGACTCTGGTAGATGATACTATTGATGATGAATTTCATATATAAGGTTAGATCATTAATTCCTTTACATTATATTATTGATAATTCTTGTGATAAGCATGATGAAAGCTCATGGAAACAGAGATTGACACTCTTTTGGTAAAGATTTGTTGAATGACATACTTTAACCTATTGATCACGATAAGCATGGTATTGGTAACCATGATGATAGAGGTATAAATATGAGATTTATATTATAGATATCCTACAACCTATGGTCATGGAAAATGGTGAATCTAATGGCCTAACTTGATGTATAGTTATTGTGTTCATAGCCTTTGAGATATGATGTCACATAAGCCTACTGCCCTGATCTTTCAAGTCTAATCCTTGATGAAAGATTGATGACATGATGTTGATGATTGCAATAGAGATGTGATTATTATCTAACAGATATGTTGTCATGTGACTCTAGAAGAAACAAGCTCGTGATGGATGAAGTGGATCGCCAGTTAGAGGGAGAATTTCTTCGTAAGATTCTTACTCATATTACCATTTTCATTATATTTATATTTTTTACTATTGAATTATATGAATTTATTGATCTACAACGGAGTTTTTAGCCTCTCTTGCACAGAGGAAGGACCATAGGTGTGACTATGCCTAATAGACACAAAAATGAAGTTTTGTGCATAAAAACAGATGTTCACCTGGAGGATGCCAGTTCTATAGATGTATAGAAGAAATATCTGAGAACAGGGAAGCTTGAATGTTTGCTATAATATGAACATGAAGACTAAACTTATGTTTATAGGTGACCGTGACATACATATATATATTTCATTGTGTTTACAAAATTTTGACATGATTTGGCTGATATAGATGAGTTGTTTTTGGAACTTTGACATGATGATGACTTATAACTTTGAATTGATGATTGAGACATGTCTTTGGATTATAGATCTCTCTATGATAACAAATTTGGACTTGACCTGATGACTAATGATTTAATCTGATGACTATTGACTTTCCCTGATGTCAATGTTATGTGGGCATAGTAACCCTCAATGACTTATGTGAGAATTCAAAATTATGGTTTTGTATTCCTTGTTCATAGGACAATGTTTGAAAGTATTGATAGTTGTGATTCTGTATGATGATGGAGCTTACATGACTCATCCATGGTGTATGAATTTGCATCTAGTTACAAAATTAACTTGTAATGAAATGATAGATGACTGACTTGTCTTCTTGACAATAAATGAATTCAAGAATTGATATGAGCTCTACATGTCACCTAGTTAAAAGAATTTGTTTTATGATATCAATGACTATGATAATAGTTTTGGTCTAGCTTATTAACTCTGATGAGTTGACTTTGTTGATACAACATTGATTTATGTAAGGATGATTATGTTGGCTAGGTAATACATTATTCTTACAGAGAGCATTGCGTGATGCAAGCTCCCCGATTCATATTTTTCCATATTTGACAGTTACCTGACGAAGTCAAGATGATGAGTTCTAAGGTATGACCTTGATTTTGATTATGGATTTGGTTTTACACACTAATGGTCTACCCTTGACAGGTGATGAGCCTTTGATGAACTAAGTAAGAGGGAGATGGCTTCTAAGGCTTCAAATGATGTATCATGGCATGCTAAATCGGTTTCTGAAATTTGGGAAATATATTATATATTGCAAAAATTGTTGAAAAATGTATTTTTGTAATGGAAATCCTTGGACACTAATTTAAATTTCAAATGTTGTTGAACTTGACATGGAATCTGACAGTTGATTGAAGCATTGATGTTTCATCTTGAACATCCATCTGTATATGATGTGTATAGAACCTAAATTGACAATCTTCATTCACATAGAGTTTCCACCAAACATCCTATGAAATATTTACATGAAAAAATTTATTTTGAAGGCTGAGATATTTCTCCTATGATATGTGACAGCATAGGTGTATTGTTGATTATTGAGCACATTAGGATTTTTCCTTAATTTGAGATCTACCATGATATATTGGATGATAGGTCCATTGCATGACCGAGGTTGAATACAATATTTCCAACATGGCTAGCTGTGAGGCAGGATATAAAATCTCCTTAGAGAGATGTTTGAGAATGATCTTGATAAGAAATGGATACATTGTGATGACAAATTATCCCATATATATATATATATATATATATATATATATATATATATATATATATATATATAGTTGGGACTGATATTTCTCCATACATTGAGACAGTGCAGTTGTTCGTGACAAGCTTAGGCTTGTGATTGACACCTCCTTGAGAGGAAGGATGATTATGGTATCCTTTTGTGATTTTATATGATTATTTATGTTCTAACATAATACTTGATTTGTTGTCATGTATGAACAGGAATCAACCCCTATTGAGACATGCAGATGCCAGATTTGAGTATGATGAGAGAAGCATTGATCGAGGACACTAAGATAACTCTTCCTCCTTGACTGGGCTCCCAGGGTGAGGAATTGAGATAGAGGGCTCCCGGGGTTGAGGGAACTCTAGAAAATAGGGTATGACCCCTATATGTTACACATAGGGCTAGATATGCTACTACGCTATCTTCATAGGGTCAGAGAATGTTTCTCCCCTATCTGGTATTTGTAGAGTATACCCCAGTTGGCATCATACCCACAAGCAGGTCATGTTGTTAATAAAACTCCTCGTTTGGCCAACAGGTTGAGAGTGTACTTGGGGTGTACAACCCAAGTCGATTATGATGCAGGTGTTCTACCACATGACTATTCAGGATCATCGATGGGAAGATCAGGAGGCAATAGGATGGGTTGAGATAACCCTATGTGGTTCCAGATTGAGATTGAGCTCTTTGATGTAATCCCAGGATTAATATGGGCTCCTCTGCATGTTTTCCTATTGCTCGATATGGATTGTATATGTATAGCTCCCCCATGAGATTCCAGGTCAAGATATGCTCCCCGATGTGGTTACAAGTTGAACAATGTTACCGATCAAACGAGAAATATTACCTTAAAATGAGAAATCTAGCCCAAAAAAACTCAAAAGACATGTACAAACACCCCAAAAATGAAAAGTGTGTATTCAAGAATGCATTGTTTTTTTTAGGGTTAAATTTCAACATTTTATTAAATTATGCTAAAACCAATTTTTTTCTTCAAAAAAGGATTGAAAAAACACCCTCAAAACAAAAAGTGTTGATGGTGGAATAACCAAAAAAAAATCATGTCATAATTTTGACACTTTTTAACAATGGAATTAAAGATAAAATATTAGGACATTGAAAATTTGTAAAATTCTAAAAAAATTGATACATGATGTCAAAGATAAAAATATCATGTCTGAAAGTCTTATAATTCACAACAATTTTGACTCCTTATATCTGAAAGCCTTATATCTTGTTAAACATAAAATATCTTGACTCTAAAAAAACCTAAAATTGTAATTGTTTTCAACCATAACATTAAAGATAAAATATCGTAGCGCAGAAAAACCTTAATATTTTGACTAGTTTTAAATCTTAAGTTTTTAACATATTTCAACCATGAAATTATGGACAAACTATATGACTAAAACAATTTTTAAAAATGAACAAGTAAATGAAAGATTTATTATTCCAAGAGTAATTTTTATTATCTCTTTTCAAATCTTAGCCTAAAACAACTTATCTAATTACAACCAAAACCTAAAAATCAACAATCAAAATGAAGTGTCCCCTTTCAATGAGGCATACAATTTTCAAAAAATTTAAAAGTATCTTATACCAAATGTTAACAATAAATAACATCATGGCAATATCACTGCATAATTTAAAAATTCAACATTAATTTCTAATATTATTTTTACTTTTAATAAAAATATCAACTTTGGTATATTGAATATAACATAAATTATTTGTATAATTCATTGTTGCACTGTGGATATTCTAAAGAGATTAATTCTTCATAATTAAAATATAATTCAACAAACATAGAAATAACGCATAACCTCATGTAAGATCATATGGAAGTCAAAATATTTATTTCAAGTTAGCATGCAAACATCAATTACATAAAATGTCTTAGACAATTTTTCAAAATTAGTCATAGGTTCTGGCACACCATTAGAACCTACATCTTCAGATGAATGACTAGATGCAGATGAAGATGATCCATATTCTTCTCTTTCATCAACTAGTGTTCCATCTGATTCAACATGCATGCCCACCATTTCAGATTTCAAAAGTCATCTAGATCTATGACTACATTCAACAAAGTCCCATCTCAACACTATTTGTTCTGGTAGCAATTTCTTCGAAATATTTATGGTCTTCAAGCAAAGAGTTCCTCTCTTTATCAAATTGAAGTCATACACAAGTATGTCAACATCCTCCAATTTTAAGAGATCTGTGTGACGACAATTTATATTTGTGCCCTTTCTTTTTCTCTTTCTGTCAATGTTTTTTTCAACTACCATCTTTGGCTTGTACACACCATTGAATGGGTGGGTACTTGTGGCATACCAATGTACTTCAACAATTGTAATATCTTCATTTTTTGTAATGACCTTTATAACCTTTGCAACCCAGAATGTATAGCCAAGTTTCTTCATCTACTAACATTTTTATCATGCAACCCTCCTTAACATCCTCCACAGAACCCCTGTAAAGGTCTTTCATGGCTTCACATTTTACATGTGATCTTCTAGAACCAATATAGACTTCTCTTTCCTCTACCTATGGAGAATTAATAATACCTTGACATTATTGTTGTTCAACAATGTGTGTTTCCTCATGTTCATTTGGCATATTTTGTGGCCAAAAAATGGAGTCTTCAAAAGCATACCCTCATTCATTGATCTTGAAATCATATCAATTTGATTATTAAAAAAATACTCCCACCAAACTGAATCAGCAACATCATAGTATTCATATGTATCTCTAATACATATTTTAATTTCCTCTAGACATTCAGAATAATTTATATCTCTCTTATGCCTTCATGCATTATGGATTTCAACAACTGACTGTAATAACAATACCTTTGATGAAAATATTGGATGCTCTGGAATGAACTTCAAAAATGTGAAGCCTTATGATGGCCCCCATTCTGCAGCAGTTGAATACTTCTCGCCCCATATAAGTGCTATCCCATAAAAAATTTTGATACGAAATTGATGTTGGAAGCTAATGTCATTAAGTTGTTCAATGCATTTCTCCTCATGATCCAGGGTAAAATCTTGATACCCCTTAACCAAGACCTTTTAATTCGGCTGATAAATAGAATTGCATTTACTTAAGACGTTAAAGAACTGAAATGAACAATTGTAGCTGTAAATAAGAGGAACATAAATGAACAAGATCAGCAATCATAAGAACACATCGTTTGATGACGGAGTTCGTCCAGGAGGGACTACATCTCCGGGCCTCGGTGTCAAGATGGTGTAGGCCGCTGCATTATGTGTTGTGAGAAGAAGATGTACATGGATATGTTTTCCTATGACATACAAGGAAAAATCGCCCTCACGCAGGAGTGGCTTGACTTCTTTAAGAGATGTTCTACTGCAGAACTCTCATACATAAAGAAAGACTCCTATCAGTATGACCATAGCTGACATGTAGCAAATAAGAGTATCCCGCCAATCCTGGAAAACAAGGGATCTCAACAATACACATATGAAAAGGATCATCCCGCCAATGTGGCATAAAAGGGACTCATACATGACACAAATCCATAGCTGAAAGTACATCAAAAACAACACAAAGCAAGATCCCACAACTCATGTATCAACTGGGATTTGCAATACATAATGCATCTCAAAGAGAAATAAATGAAGAAGTACATGGAATACACATCATATACCTCCTGCTTCCCTTTGCTGAAGGCTGAGCTGCTTTGCGGCTGAATCTGAAAACACCATCAATCTTGTGGCGTCGAGAAAGTGGAAAACGACTGCTCACATGTGCAAAAATCTGACACCGGCATAGTCCACTTCCAAAAGTGGCTGAAAAATTGAAAACTCAGATGCAGAAACTGAGCATGCCATCAGACTCGTGGCGTCGAGTAGTGCTGAAATGACATAAAATTTGTCCCATTTGGACAAAGTCAAAATTTCACCCTCCTGAAAGTTGAGCTCAATCAAAGTTCCACCTGCCTCTTTTATGGCTCATGGTTCCACTGCACCTGCAATTAAAAAATATTAAACTTCGAATTTCGTGCGCGCTGCTCCATTGCCTGGGCGCACTGGTCTGCAATTAAAAAAAATATTAAACTCGAATTCCGTGCGCGCTCTTCTGCTCCTCCATGGCTTGGGCGCACTTGTAAAAGGACGAATTTAAATAAAAAATCACGAGCGGATTTTACAAAGAAACCGTTGGCATAATGGTTAAGGATCCACTTTGTTTGGGAGGAGGTCGGGTGGTCAAATCCCGACCCCTCCATTAAAAGGCCGAACGTTTGATTTTTGTTTTAACCGCATTATATTTTAACCCGCAAATATATATTTTTAAAAGAGTTGATGTAGATGTGGGGGGGCAGACCCATGTTGGGCGGCCCGCCCCATATGAAAACGCACCACGTATAAGAGTGGAGGTGGCGGCGGCGGGGTTAACAACCCCCGCCCCGTATCAACACAACCGTTTTGCCATTGGAGACCGCGGGGGTGGCGGGGTTGACCACCCGCCCCCCAACAACATTTATTTTTAAACATTACGGATTTGCATGGGGTGGCGGGGTTGGTGGCCCGCCACCCTTATTATATATTTTTTTTGTTTTTATTGTATCTTAAAACAAACTGTTGTTTTTTGAACCTTCGAATTTTTGACTGAAGGAGTGCATTTAATGGTCCCACAAATTCGCCCGGAATCTGGCTAGGTTGGTCGGAATCCGGTGGCCGGGTTTCAGCAAAATTGTTGCCTCCTTAGTCTGCCACATCACCAAGTCAACCTCTGAACTGTGACTGCTCCTAACTCCTTCATACGGACTCAGAATTGAGTGCCGTCTGCGCCGTTGGAATTAGAAAGACGAGATCTACAACATGAACTTGTTTCGAGAGACTTTTGAACACTTTTAATTTTGAGCCTTGTACTCAAGCCATTTATACCTGTACCTGATTAATCCACCTGGATCAATCCTCCCCACTGAGGAGCTTTTGGTCCTCCAAAAGCATCAAGCTTTACGTATCATCAACTGTCTGCAACTATCGTTGAAAGGCACATCCCCACATGACTCCTTCACCTGGCGTACTTCGGAATCAAGATGCAAAGCCATCATGTACAACTGCTACAATGTGATGTCTGAAAAGGCACATCCCTTGAAGACTCCTTCACCTTACGTACTTCAGAATCAAGATGCAAAGCCAACACCTGCAACTGCTGAAATGCAAGTGTCTGAAAAAGTACATCCCTTGAAGATTCCATCACCTTATGTACTTCGGAATCGAGATGCAAAGCCAACACTTGCAACTGCGGAAATGCAAATGTCTGAAAAGGCACATCCCATGAAGACTCCTTCACCTCACGTACTTCGGAATCGAGATGCAAAGCCAACACCTGCAACTGCTGAAATGCAAATGTCTGAAAAGGCACATCCCATGAAGACTCCTTCACCTCACGTACTTCGGAATCGAGATGCAAAGCCAACACCTGCAACTGCTGAAATGCAAATGTCTGAAAAGGCACATCCCTTGAAGACTCCTTCACCTTACCTACTTCGGAATCAAGATGCAAAGCCAACCCCTGCAACTGCTGAGATGCAAATGTCTGAAAAGGCACATCCCATGAAGACTCCTTCACCTCACGTACTTCGGAATCGAGATGCAAAGCCAACACCTGCAACTGCTGAAATGCAAATGTCTGAAAAGGCACATCCCATGAAGACTCCTTCACTTCTGTCTTTCGGAATCGGAATGCCAACACCTGCCTAAAGCTGCAACGAACATTACATTCTCAATGTGACCAATAATGACCCAGATGTTTCCATACTTGCCACGAGTTTATAACATGTACTTGGTGGTCAAGCTTACAGCAAAATGGAAATCATACATCAACAAAATTACAAGACCAGACCTCATCGTCGCATTTCGAAGTGATGGCAAAACTCCTCATCACTTTTACATGAAAGAAATGCATCAGACGACTCATACAACATGACCAAAACATAATCGTCACATCTCAAAGTGATGGCAACATATCATCACTTTTACATGAAAGAGATCTAACACACGACTCATAAAACAAGGCCAAAAAGAAATGTCATGGTCGCTTAAACGAGTGATGGAAACACATCATCACTTTCATAATAAAAATGCGACAAATGACTTACAAGCATGGCCATGACAAGCTTAACATCTCTAGAAAAAAACAATCTAGAAGAACCACTTCTCATTTATTAAAACGAGTGGATCATTTCCTTGTGGCGAACTTGCTTGTCGATCAGCTCTTTCAACTGGTGTATGCACGGGTGCTTTGTCTTTACGGCGCTGCTCTGGATGAAGTTTCCAGCATGTGGCTCTTTGGTGGCCACTTCGGTTGCAATGGGTGCAAAAGTTCTTTTTCCTCCAAACCTGCTTAACTGATTTCTTTTCATGTTGGGGAGAAGGCTTTTCGTGCCTCTTCCTCCTTTGTGCTGCCATCCTCTTCCAGCACTTAGAAATCACATGGTTATTTAAACCACAAAAATAACAAGTTTTACGATGCCATATTTTACGACCATGGTTATCGACATTCTTGTAATCAAAATGCACTCTGGAATAATGAGACTTAGTATACCTTCTGGGGTGGTCTCTGGTGCGATCATGATGATGGGAGCTCGCCTCGGTTCCTTCACTGCAACGTGCACTGCCGTGGAATGATGGCGAAGTGTCCCTATCATTCCTCTTCCTTGGAGAGTTCATCATTATCTGTTTTCCCTTGATGTCCTTCGAACATCCTTCGCCAGTGTACCCCAAACCTGCATAACGAGGTCGTTGCACAACCTCCAATGGTTCGGTGATGCCTTGGCCACGAATGCCAAGTCCTCCTCCTCTATACCCCATTTTGGTGAGGAGCCTCATGCCGGTACCTGTGATTGGTATCTCCACACTTCCAACTAAAATGACATCATGTGAAGAAACTGAAGAAAAATCAACACTATTTACCTTAGGTGTTGATTGCGAAACAGATGAAGAAAGCTGTTGTAAGCCTTCGTTGTTGCGCTTCACTTCCATCACTGCCTCTGACACGGCTTGTAGCTGAAGTTGCATCTGCTGCATCTCCTCCTTCTCTTTCTGTAGGAATGCTTTTAAGGCATCATGATCTCTCTGAAGAGTTTCGTTGTTGCATTTCAAATCTTCCCACGCCTCTGTCGTGGCTTGCAACTGAAGCTGCAACTGCTGCTTCTCCTCCTTCTCTTCATGTAGGAATGCCTTCAAGGCATCATGATATGCTTGTAGAATTTCATTGTTGCGCTTCCAATCTTCCCACGCTTCTGTTGTGGCTTGCAACTGAAGCTGCAACTGTTGTTTTTCCTCCTCCTCTTTGTGTAGGAGGGTCTTCAATTCTTCGTTCTCTGCTGCTTGTTTTTCGTAAGCCTCGTACAATATGTCCGCTTTCTCGGACACCCTGAGCATGGTTTCGTACATGTCCTTGACACTTTCCATGGCTCAACTCAGCAAACGTTCAATGTTCACGCCTGCAATCAAATCAGCAAGAATACCTGCTCTGATACCACTTGATCCAGGGTAAAATCTTGATACCCCTTAACCAAGACCTTTTAATTCGACTGATAAATAGAATTGCATTTACTTAAAGACGTTAAAGAACTTAAATGAACAACTGTAGCTGTAAATAAGAGGAACATAAATGAACAAGATCAGCAATCATGAGAACACGTTGTTTGATGACGGAGTTCGTCCAGGAGGGACTACATCTCCGGGCCTCGGTGTCAAGATGGTGTAGGCCGCTGCATTATGTGCTGTAAGAAGTGATGTACATGGATGTGCTTTCCTATGACATACAAGGAAAAATCGCCCTCACGCAGGAGTGGCTTGACTTCTTTAAGAGATGTTCTACTGCAGAACTCTCATACATAAAGAAAGACTCCTATCAGTATGACCATAGCTGACATGTAATAAATAAGAGTATCCTGCCAATCCTAGCAAACAAGGGATCTCAACAATACACATATGAAAAGGAGCATCCCGCCAATGTGGCATAAAAGGGACTCATACATGACACAAATCCATAGCTGAAAAGTACATCAATAACAACACAAAGCAAGATCCCACAACTCATGTATCAACCGGGATCTGCAAGACATAATGCATCTCAACAAGAAAATAAATGAAGAAGTACATGGAAATCACATCATATACCTCATGCTGCCATTTGCTGAAGGCTGAGCAGCTCTGCGGCAGAATCTGAAAACACCATCAATCTTGTGGCGTCGAGAAAGTGGAAAACGACTGCCCACATGTAAAAATCTGACACCGGTATAGTCCACTTCCAAAAGTGGCTGGAAAATCGAAAACTCAGATGCAGAAACTGAGCACGCCATCAGACTCGTGGCGTCAAGTAGTGCTGAAACGACATAAAATTTGTCCCATTTGGACAAAGTCAAAATTTCACCCTCCTGAAAGTTGGCCTCAATCAGGGTTCCCCCTGCCTCTTTCTGGGCTCATGGTTCCACTGCACCTGCAATTAAAAAAATAATAAAATATCGAAGTCTGTGCGCGCTGCTCCATTGCCTGGGCGCACTGGTCTGCAATTAAAAAAATATTAAAACTCGAACCGCATGCGCGCTCCGCTGCTCCATGGCCTGGGCGCACTGTAAAAGTCTGAGTTTAAATAACAACTCGTGGGCGGAATTAACAAAGCAGCTGTTGGGCGCAATGGTAAAATTTAGAAATGGTTGAGGAGAGGTCGGGGGGTCAAATCCCGCCCCTCCCAACATAACACGACATATCTTCATAAAAACCCGCATTTGTTTTTTTTTAAACCTGTCGTTCAAATTTATTACTAAGCGGAGGGGTCGGGTCCGCATTGGGCGGCCCGCCCCACAGCCCCTTGTCGGCTCCGTAGTGTATTGGCAAGTGCGGATTGGTTATTTTTATGAGTTGGGCCGCCCGTGGAGGGGGCCGGCCTCAAAGGCTGGGCAGGTTCAATCCCTGCCGGCCCATATATATATTTTGGCGTGGCTCCGTGTGGTGTGGGGACCGTGGGGGTGGCGGGGTTGACCACCCGCCCCCCAAAAATATATATGTGTCAAGCGATGGGGTGGCGGGGGTGGTGGCTCGCCACCCTTTTTTTAATATATTTTTGTTTAACACAAACAAACTGTGTGTTTTGAAAAATTCGGTTTTGGACCGAAGGAGGCAAATTAAACAAGCCAAAAATTTGCCCGGAATCTGGCCTGAGCTTGCCGGGATCTGGTGGCTGGAAAAATTCTAATTTGTGCCTTCCTTAAGGCTGTCCAGTCACCAAGTCAACCTGGAAATTTGACCGCTTATAACTTCTTCATACGGACTCGGAATTGAGTGCCGTCTGCGCCGTTGGATTCAGAATTACGAGATCTACAACTTAAACTTGGTTCGAGAGATTTTTGAACACTTTGATTTTTGAGCCTTGTACTCAAGCCTCTTGTACCTGTACCTGATTATTCCACCTGGATCAGTCAACCTTCTGATTGCTTCTTTGCATTTATTTGGTGGTTTTCTATTATCTCATTGCGTTGTTTGAGTGATTGTTTTTGTCTTCATTCGAATTTTGCTTCATCTCGTATTGGGCCTAGATTACACGACTCATTTTGAGTCTTTGGGATTCTTTTCGTTTTGAGGGACTTTTGGTCGATTTGAGGTCTGATTGTGATTGCATTGAGTGGAATTTGCTTGGTTTTGCTCTCTTGTCATCATTTCTCGAATTACCTTTGCATTAGTTTTCATTTTTTAGTGCACTTTGCTCTGAAATATTGAAAATACAAAAAATCTCTTTTGCTTTTCATTAGTTAGTGAGACTTAGATATTTTCGGTGTTAGTAGTGATTGGTAACTTTGAACGAAAAGCTTTTTAGTTTTCATTAGCTACATTAGAGACATCATTGGTTGTTTTCTGTTCATTTCGTTGTTGTGTGAAAAGCTCTCAACTCTCTCATAAGTAGCTTTCATCGAATGAAATGATATACTGTGGCATATAGATTACATTTAAGAGATTTTGAGACATTACATTCGCTAGGGCCTGAAAACTGAAACGTAATTGAAGATAAACTTTAAAATTTACTCAATTTACACTAAGGCAGCATTGAAATCTAACGAAACACATTTAAAGGTCTAGGCTAGAGACGTGTTCCAGCGTCTTTAAACCTAGTAACTGTCGTTCGCCTCTTGGCTTTAGACAGCGCTAGTACAGACTTGTGCTCCCCATACCGTCGCGTATATAAAGGGAGACCCCACTAAGTTTCAATCCTTTATCCATAGGAAGCCAAGTCTGCCGCCCTATACCCGTGATACACCAGACACAACATTCGAGGAGATTGCCTACACGTATGGAAAGTCCTTGGTTGATTCCTCCTTCATTTTGGAACCAAGGTGTATATTGCAGTTCACGGTTATTTTGTACACCCTTTGCCTAGTATTCCTGAGTAGTCATTTTGATCCTATCTGACTCCCTAAATTTGAAAGGATCACCAAGCGCTTGTCCTTTCACGCTTGTGTCAAATCTGAAAGAGATAGAGTCACCTTTTCAACCGTTTCTCGACTCTTAAAACATGAAACGGTGGAGTTTCTTATTTTTCAATGTGGTAAAAAATTAATCACCCGCAATCACACGCCCTGTTAGATTATTCTTGTTGGCCGTTTGATTGTGTGTCTTGACTCTTTTTCAGCCCATGTGTGTGTTTGATCTTTTTCTCTTATCGTTGCTACCACAGTGGCGGAACCCTTGGTTTCGTCTACTGGTAGTCCATATACAGACGATTCATTAGAGGTTTCTCAATCCTTTGTTGAACTTCAACAGCCCATTGTTTCTGAGCAACCCTTTGGGGGACCAGTTGAGTTCAATTGGCCCTTTTCCGACCCTTGGTATGAATTGAGAGTAGGGGTTGAGTTCCTTTCTCTTACATCGGGTTCGCCTTTTGTAACTGCTGTTTTTCGTCCTAGTCCTCGCCGTCTATTATGAGATCTAGCGATAGGCTCAAACATGGGTGATTCCAGTGAGGAAATCCCAACGTCTGGTGAAGACTATTAGCCCTTCCCACGAAGATTATTTCCAGGAGACAACTCTGAACCAGCTATTATGTCATCATCCGGTCTCTCATTGCCAGCAGGGTATAGATCCTTGGGTCAGATTATTGCCGCCGCAGCTTCTATGGGGGTGTCAGCTCCTTCTACGAGGCCGATTGCTCCTTCATTAGGGATGTCTCCTCAAACACCAGTCACTTCTGTACCCGCTCGGCCCACTGTTTGTGTGGCCGCATCTGCACCCGCTGTCACGGCACCCTCTGCGAGGGCTATGCCGCCTCCTGAAGACGTTTATATAGCGACTGCTATGCCGGAGAACATCTCTCCGGAGGAGTTTCGGTTGTTCCTACAACAACCGAACCCCGAGGTTGGACCATCCTCCCGAGATCCCAACCGCTCTTATTTTTTGCACTATGCATAGGATGGTACACCCGTGTATGCTTTTCCAGGTCAGTATGATGAGCACGGGGACATTTTACGTCTACCCGCTCCTGAGGCTCACCTCCATGCTCAAGGTTTACCTTATAACCAGGCTTATAACCTAAAAGGGAAACCTTTCCAAGGTCAAACTTCGGGCCAACCTGGCTATCTTTATGACCCACAGGGGCAGCCTGTGCAAGGCTATTTTGTAGGCCAGCAAGGGCCATCGTACGGTCCGCAAGGACAGTATTACAACCCTTCCGGTCAACCTGTGCAGCCTCAGCCGGGGTACCAACCGGGGCCGGTATATGGTCCTGGGGGGAAAATCCAGCCTTCTCAACACATGCAGCCTCAGTATCCTGTTAATCCAAATGTTGCACACCAGCCAGGACCATCTTATGGTCCTGCTGTAGGTCAACCTGGTTACCAGCCACCACCTGGCTCCATTCCTCCACCAGGCCAACCGATCTATCCGGTTCATCTGGTACAACCTGGTGCTTCTCAACAGCCAGGTCAACCTGCGCAACCGGCTCAACCTGTTCATCCAGGTCAACCTATTAATCCAGGGCAACCCCCTCACCCAGGTCAGTCTGCTCAACCAGGCCAGCCTGTCCATCCTATTAACCCTGCACAACAGCCGACTTATTCGATGCCGCAGCCAAATCAACCGTTGCACCCTAATTACCAGGCTCAGCAGGGTCCCACCTACAAGCATCCCACTCAACCTTAGGGCGGCTATTATTCTCATGGTCAATATCGACCGAATTATAGCCAGCCCCAAGGGTCTAACTATCGTCCTCAACAACTCGGTTATACCTATACTCAGCAGCCAAATCCAAATGCTACTTACACGGGGCCGACTCCTAATCAGGGTCCATACTCTGGTTATCAACCCCTGTACGCTGGTTACCAGCAGCCGAATCAAGCTGGTTATAACACCTACACCCCTTACGGTCAGAATCCTGCTGGACAGAACCCATGGGGGCAAGGATATTCCCAACCGGCGTGGAGTACAGGTATTGGTCCTTACCCAGGGCCAGGTATGCCGTCTAATCCGCCATTGTCGTTCCTGGCTACCTTGGAGTTACCGGATGTTTTAAAATTAATGAATGATCCAATACTGCATAATCCATATTGGCCCCCGGTTCCTACCAAGGTGCCCGGCGATTGCCCCAAGTTTGAGGGTAAAGCTGGGGAGGACCCCCAAGCTCATGTGATGACCTACCATCTTTGGTGTTCGTCTAATTCTTGGGTGGATGATTCAGTTCGTCTTTGCCTCTTCCAGCGCACTTTGACTGGCGCTGCAGCTAAGTGGTATATTGAATTACCCTATGTCATCTTTCAAGATTTCAATACCTTAGCCATGGCTTTTCTTACTCATTTTCAGTTACCGGTTCGTTACGAAGCCGGGACACATCTCCTGACTTCTTTGAAGAAGGACAAAGCCACCCACATTTCTGATCACATTCATGAGTGGCGACGTCGTCGTAGGCTGATCAAGTTTCATATACCTGATCAGATACTAACTCATTGGTTCACCACCTCCTTTGTTAACAAAATCGCCCAAGATATTGCTATGGGAGTGTGTGTGACTGAAGAACAAGCCATCGCGCGTGTTCAATATTTGGATCTGGTATACTCACAATCCGGCACACTGTATGATATCTTGCCTGATGCTCCACGGTCTGGAACCTCTAATGCCCCACCTACCCCAGCGGTGGATGGTATTATTGGCTCCGTATCTCAGAATTCGAAGAAATCCTCGAATGGGAAGCAAAAGTCCAGCTCATCCAATAATTCTGCTCCTCCCGCCCCTACCGATTCTGGAAAAGCTGCAGAGGTTAATGCCGTTCAAGCCAATCCTACGGAGAAAGCCTCCAAAGGGAAAAAGAAGGATGGTTCTCAACGTAAATTCGATGCCCCAAAGCCAGAATCCAAACCTCGTATTGAGGATGGTTCTCAACGTAAACCGAAGTACCCCTGCCTCATTTGTGAAGAAGACCATTATACCAAGGATTTTCCACGACGATCTAAAGTTAGTAAACTTCTAAAAGGCTCTAAAGGGACTCCAGCAGTTCTTAAAGAACCATTCCCGTCTCAGCAGACCTAGATGGTTGAACAAACTTCGCCATCTGCACCATTTGGGTCCCAAGTTTTTACCATGAATGGTGCTGCACCTTTCTCTATTGCCACACGTTCGAAGGATTACAACGAATCGCGGCAGGCACCTGGGAAGGCAGTTGCGGATGGACCACCTCCCCCACCTGTCTCCGGTTCATTGGAAATTGAGAAGCCTACCCCTGAACCTGTTGTGAAGCCACATTCTAAAGGCGTTTTACGAAGATCTTCTTATAATCCAAATGCCCGTGCCGCTCAACACTACAATATTGTTGAGGATTTGGCACCAGCGCCTTCTGCCATGTCTGCACTAGAAGTTCTTCAAATTTGTCCTTCGCAACGGAAGGCTTTGTTGTCTGCAATCGGTGGCATTGATCCTGCCGATTCAAGTCTTCTCACCTTCGACTTAGAGAATTTCACCCCCCAACTTCCACATCAGATCGCTCTTGTTATTCAAGTCGGGATCAACGGTCTTAACATCCATAGGGCCATTGTGGATGAAGGTGCCTCTACCTGTGTTATGTCATCCGCTTGCTGGAAGGCTATCGGCTCTCCGGCCCTTTCATCATCCCCCAATGCCCTAGAGGCATTCGATGGTCAGGAATCCAAACCCCTGTGTGTTCTCGAGAGTTTAGTGATCACTTTACAAGGGAATACAGTCAACGTAGAAGTAGAAGTAGTTGACGCCAAGCTTAACTACAATATACTTCTCGACCGCAGCTGGAATCATGCCATGCTATGCGTGCCAACCACCGTTTTTCGACTTCTTAAGTTCCCTCACGAAGGCAAAATCATTACGGTGGATCAATTGTCCTTCTTCACCTCCACCTCCGAGAACAACGTTCCATACGTGGATCAGATCCCAAATCCCCTTGACAGTGTAGGACCCGGTCTCTTCAAGGACCCCGTCCTCATGGGTATTTTTCCCGCACCACCACCGCACACGACTCAAGTTAACATGATTTCCAGGTCTGATGACCCCTGGCTCATCCCTACGCCTGAGCAGGTGTTTGAGTTTGGAGAATCAATGCCCTTGACTCCAGTAGAGATTAGCTACTCTGAAATTGTTGCTGCATCTGATCCTCCCCCTCCTCAGCATGCTCCTTTGAGCATGGCTCTAGATGTCTACTCTCAATCCCCCTGGCTTGGTCAGGCCGATTCGCCTGATCCTCTCGAAGAGACTTTTCCTTCCGATGAAGCCATTGTTGAAACAATGTCTCTTGAGGAGCTGCTTTGGAGCGATGGACATCATCGTTCCTCCTTTATGCCCTCCCTGGGGGCAATGTTAGATTGTCTAGAGCGTTATGCATCTCAGGTTCCTACTTTTCCTCTCCAAATGCCTATTTTGACGCATGACGTTCTTTCAGAAGGAAACCTGAGTAATATCACTCAAACCATCCCGATCAACATCTCTGTTAAGCCGGGGATCGTTGAGAACATACACGTGGGAGTGATTTGTTCTCCTAATGAGATACAAGTCTATACTGATCTTTTTAAAGAATTCAGAGATGTGTTCGCCTGGTCCTATGAGGAAATGCCTGGGATTGATCCCAGTATCGTAGTGCATGAGATTCCAACCTACCCGGGTGCGAAGCCCGTGCGCCAACGCTTACGCCCAGTGCATCCTCGCAAAGCCGCTGCAATTAAGGCAGAAGTTGAAAAACTTATGAACGCGGGCTTTATTTATCCCATCCCCCTCACAGAATGGGTTTCCAACATTGTCCCTGTCAATAAAAAGCAGGGTACTATTAGGGTCTGTGTTGATTACCGCGACATCAATCGTGCCTGCCCAAAGGATAGCTATCCCACTCCGTTCATAGACCAAATTATCGACAAATGTGCCGGAAGTGAGATTTATTCCTTGATGGATGGCTTCTCGGGGTATAATCAGATCAATATTTTACTCGAGGATCAACACAAGATTGCATTCATCTATCCATGGGGCACTTTCGCGTATAAAAAGCTTTCGTTCGGCTTGAAGAACGATGGAGCCACTTTTCAGCGTGCGATGTCTTACGCTTTCCATGACATTCGCCATATCGTTCAGCCTTATCTGGACGACTTGCCAGCTCATTCAGCTAGGCGAGAGGACCACCCTGAACACCTCCGCCAGATTTTCCTTCACTGTAGGCGCTACAATATTAGGCTTAATCCTCATAAATGCGTCTTTTGCGTAGATTCTGGCTGTCTTTTGGGATTCATAGTATCCAAAGACGAAATTTGCCTTGACCCTTTAAAGGTCGAGGCTATCATAAATCTCCCATCACCCTCCTCGTTATATCAGTTACAGAGTCTGCAGGGAAAAGCAAACTTCCTTCGACGCTTTATCCCAAACTACGCGGAGGTAGCCAAAGGATTCACGCGCCTATTAAAGCAGAAAGTTCCCTTCCATTGGGACGAAATCGCTCAACAATCCTTTGAGAAGCTCAAGACATTACTGGTTAATTCTCCTTTGCTTCGTCCTCTTGATTATCACCACGATTTCACTTTGTATCTCGCCGCCGCGTTTAGCACCATAACTATGGTTCTGGTGCAGGATGATGA
>JAXQQM020060021.1:0-46244 GCA_034641835.2 Pinus albicaulis
ATTGAGTTCAAATGCACAAAATTATATTCAAAGTACTGCTCCAAAACATCGAAATTTCTTATCAGGAGCTGCATACCGAAAGACACATTTGGTAGATGAAAATGGACAGCCGCTTCACCCTGCCAATTGTAACAATATTGCATCTTCTAGCCACAATCCCGGGACAATGATGGTAATTATAATTATAATTGTTTGGTATATATATTGATTAATATGTAATTATTTCAACGTCAAACCAATTTATAATCATGCAATATTGTCAACGTGGTTACTAATTGATATCATAATATTTTGTACTAATCATGTTCAATTTTTTATTTTTAATTATTAGGATTCTAGTGATGATGAATGACCTACCTACCATCTTCCATTGCACCCCACGACAATGTCAAATCGAGAGAAGACTGAATTAAGAGAAAAAAAATCAGAGAGCAACAATACCAAGAATGGTTGAATCAACCACCGATTCAATTCCCGCTACGTCCAGATTCACCAATTAGAATTGACTACAGCAATAGTAGTTCTTCACAAGTTGGCAATGGAGACAATAAAATAGAGGTTGGTATGGATGATTACTTAAGGGATACGACTACCATGGAGACAATGTTGTTAGATGCATTCCAAAATGATGATCAGCTAGGGGATGATGCTCATACCACTAACACATTTTTCGAAAGCCTTAAATTTTCTTCCACCACCCCTCTCTTTGGACCCGGCGGTCAGTCAAAGTCTACCCAGTTGGGGACAACGATGTTACTGTACAACTTGAAAGCAAAGTTTGGCTTGTCGAATGCACGTTTCTCGGAACTTTTGAGGTAAGTTACCATAAAGTACTTTCGGCCTTATATATAAATTTGAAATATAATCAGTACACTGCAATGAACATTACAAATGTTAAATTTTATGAACATTAATAATTATATCGACATTAATGTACATTTATTAATATAGTTTTCCATGGTCACCAACTACAGGTTATTCAAAGATAAGGTTCTTTCGAGTGATAATGTCTTTCCCGGTAGTTGCGAGGAGGCAAAAAAATTGTTGAAAATGTTGGGTGTTGAGTACATATCATATCATGTATTTCCAAACGATTGTATTCTATATAGAGGAGAATATGCAGAAAAAGAGATGTGTTCGAAATGTGGGCATGACAGGTATGATAAATCAAAAAATAAGGGTAAATCATGTATTGGTCCTCCTTTTAAGATATTGAGGCACATGCCTATAATCCCAAGGATTCAAAGGCTCTTTCGTTGCAAAGAATTAGCTATGTTTCAGGGATGGCATGCCTCACATAGAAGTGAGTTGGGAGTTATGTGAATCCCAACTGATTCAATAGCCATGAAGCATATAGAGGATACATGGCCCGAAAAATTCAAGAATGAAGTACGAAGTCTACGACTCAGCATAGCCATGGATGGCGTCAATCCATATTCCCTCCAAAACACCAACTATTTTGTTTGGCCTATAGTAGTGATCAATAATAATATCCCCCCATGGTTGTCCATGAAGAATGAACATCTTATGTTGGCTCTCATAGTCCCTTGTAGAAGACAAGTGAAGAATATGGATGTCTACTTACAACCACTGGTAGATGAATTGAAGGAATTATGGGATGGGATAAATGTATATGATGTATCAAGATCCATCGCAACAGAGAGGAGGTTTACATTGTATGGCATATGTGCTTACACGACACATGATTATCCAGGCTTAGGAGTTTGCTCTGGTAAATTTCATGTTTAATTTATTGATTTGTTTATATATAATGTAACAATATTCTTTCACATATTAGTTATTTAATTCATTGTAATATTATTTGTTCTGATCTTCATGATAGTCTTTAACGTGCCATGCATATTAATTAATGTATACAAATATAATCTCACAGGTCTTGTAACAAAAGGGTATTTTGGATGTAAATGTTGTGGACCTTCTCTGAAAGCTAGATGGTCTAAGGACCTACGAAAGCCAGTGTATGATTGCTCCAGGATATTCCTACCAGAACAACACCCTTACAGAAGAGCAGCATCCACTTTCAATGGTAAACGAGAAAGAACCCAAAGGCCTCCAATAATGACACCAGCTGAATGGCTTAGAGCATATGAGAGAGAGAGAAGGAGAAGGAGTTCACAGAAATGTTTGATTCAAATGGGGAGCCTAAGTTCGATGATCTAGATTTCTTCAACACCTATGTTGAGAAATTGCAAACTGGGATGAAAAGGAAATCTATCTTTTATGACCTCCCATATTGGGAGCATCTTAAGATTTCCCACTTATTAGATCCCATGCATATATTTAAAAATGTTTCATATTCTTTATGGAGGCACATATCATCGAAACAAAGTGACACATTGGCAGTTAGGAAAGATCTTATTACTTCAAAAACTAAAAATAAATATTGGCCAAGACGATTAGAAAGTACGGGATCAGAGGTAGGCACTGGTCCCTCTAATTCATGGTTTTTCAAAGAAGGTGATGTCCCATGGATTTTAAAAAAAGATGATATATCTTTGGCAAAGGAAGTTATAATGGATGTGAGGGTGCCAACTTCATATGGGTCTTCACTACGGCGCTGTTTCACCGTGGATGACCATTTGTCGAGGTTGAAATAGCATGACCATTTGAATCTTCTAAGAGTACGTATAATGTCAAAAGCATGATTTTATTATTTGTTATATTAATAAATTTTATTCCATGCGGTGATCATAAAACATAACTAATTTTGTATATTATTGCACATTTTTATAACTTTGTAGTGTCATTATCCTTTGTTTGTGCGTGGGTGTGTGAAACATGAATTCCCTCAAGACCTAGGATGTGCCATATCTAAATTATCTGCATTTGTACATTGGATCACGTCAAAGGAGATTCATGTGGCTAGCATTCCACGGTGGTGTCAAGAGATAGTTGAGATTGTTTGTATGTTTGAGAAGGAACTGCCGACGAGTTTCATGGACTTACAGGTTCATCTTCTAATCCACCTGGTAGATGAGGTTGAATTAGTTGGGGTTGTTTCTTGTTGTTGGATGTTCTTCTTAGAGAGGTACATGAAGAAATTGAAAGGTTTTGTTCGACAAAGGGCAAAACCCGAGGGGTCTATGGCAGAGGGGTACATATCGTATGAGTCTTTCTACTATGCCAGTGAGTACATCAAGCAGATCGACAACAGACCAGGTGCGGTGATTTGGAGCGATGAATTGGATGAAGACAAAAGAGAAGGAGAGTTGCTCCAAACAAGTGGAAAAAAGCACTTGATAAAGAGTAAGCGACTTATAATTTTTCAAATTTACAAAAAGTAATTAATTATATTCATGTTGAACTTTGATATAATGTATATTTTGATATCTAAGTACTATATAATGTTGGTTTGATTTCATCAGTGAATGCAGAAATTGAAGCAATCAATAAATTCATTCTTTACAATTCTGAAGAGACACAACTGTGGGTTGAATTGTACGAACAAAAAAGAATGAAATGGGATAGTGACATGAAATAATTTAGACGGTTGAATGGTAGAAGTGTGCCTTATCTCAATCATTTAAAGGAAAATATGCCAAAAATATGCCCCAATAGTTGGGTTGCTGACCAAGTCAGAGAGAAATATGGTGCTACCAGTTGTTACCCGCGTGTTGAGGAGGATGCGCTAAACATAGGGATTGGGTGCAGCAACTCGGTAATAATTTATATGTAAATTTGAAACTTATATTAAGACATCTACATTTCATATTTTAACTGTTGGATTATTATTTATAAGACACATGACACTTATATGATTTTTTAAACTTTTTTATAATAGGTGCATTTTTTCCCATCTATGTGGGCATATGGACACCATTTTCACACAGAAAATGCCGATGCTGGAAACATCACACAAGACTGTGGAGTGGAAGTCGAGTTCGATCAATCTAGTCGATCTAGCCACCGTGATCAACAACTAGTAAGAGGGACGTTAGGTTACGTCGGAAAGATACAAGAGATCATTGAAGTGGATTTTTCTTCTTTCCAATGTGTTATTTTTAGGTGCAAGTGGTGGGACACCTTTGATTGGAATAATGTAAAGGAAGATCACGATAGTAGGCTGATATGTATCAACTCTAGAAAGATGTGGGATGAAGCTAAGGAGCCCTATGTTTTCCCTAAACACTGCAACCAGGTGTTTTTCTACCCAGATGTGTTGGATAGGGATTGGTGGTTCGTATTGACACATGACCCTAGATCAAAACATATTTTTGAAAACAATAGTGTTATCATGCCATTCGAGCTAGAAGATAATGAGGGTGATCATGATGAGAACCGAGAGTGATATGGTACAATATGTGTTATTTCATCAATATTTATACTTTTTAAGATGAGTTTTTCGAAATATTAATGTAATATGTATTAATTTGAATTAATTGGTAATTTGCATTGTGTTAATGTTAAAATCAATAATTCACTTGATAATTTGGTATTATGTACTTGATCTCAAAAACAATGGCGTACTGTATAAATTAATTATTTTTTTGTATCTAAGATCATAATAAAATAATGATAATTCTAATTAAGTACAAGAATTTATTTACATTATTTTCTAAATTTCCTTATGTTACAATAAATCATATTATTCTATATTTATTATTTTACAATTATTTAAAATTTACAAATTTACAAATTTAAAAATTTTAATAAATTCATTTCACATTAATACAATTAAAATTTTACAAATATTTTACATACAATTACAATTATAATTATAATTAGAATTAGAATTAGAATTATTAGAATTACAATTACAATTTTACAATTTCACGTACAATAACAATTTTAGAATTTTACATATATACAATTACAATTACAATTTTAGAAATTTACATATATATCATTACAATTACAATTTTAGAATTTTAAATACAATTACAAATACAAATATTACAAATTTACAATATCATGATCATTTGGTATTTATAAATTAATTAATAAACATCACGTTCATGATAAGCATCGTACAAACATCATATTTGACTAAAAAACACATTCAAAATCGCTAACTGCATCATCGTGATCATGATCATATAAAAAAACACAATTAACATTATATGTTAACATCATCAGTACAACACAAACATCAAATATACATCTCATGCTATCACATACACATCTATTTGCAAGCTACACATTAAATGAACATATCTAACATGACCTAACAACATACACATAATGATGATCACCAACATGTAAATTAAGTACAACTGCAAAATGAACATAAAATACATGGACCATATATATATATATATATATATATATATAATGTTAAAAATATACAACTGTAATATAAATGTCATGGATCAGCCGATGATCGAGCCTCATCTCCATGATGACTGCTGGTAGATGCTACTAGAGGCTCATTCAAATCTGGCGCGGCACGAGGCCGTGAACGATCATGAGATTTCGATGGTACGTTGCGCCTCGCAGACTGCCCATCATGTGTTGTGGCTCGCTCGTAACGTGCGACAGTCCTCGTCAGTCGTGTAAAGCTGTCATAACTCCTACAACATGCCGCATCAAGCTGTACATGTCACGTGGCATGCCTCTCCACATCTGTAAGAGCCTATCATCGGCCTCTATATCTCTAAAATCAGCGGGGCGGATGCCCGCCTCAAAAAACAATGCAATGAGTTGGCCGCTTAACTCCATCCGTACCTAGCATCACTCAGACATCGACCATGGGCTGGCGCACCAGCAGGAGCAGGTCTCTGATCTACACCGGCCTCCTGCTGATCCTCGGCAATATCTGGCATCATGCCCTCTGCATCCTCATCAAGATCCACAACTGGATCAGGTGGTGGTGGCGGCATCTCCTCGCCATCATAAGAGCCAATGTTTGCAAAATATATACAAGTACACAACAATAATTAGACAATTTCATTACACAATTTAATAAAAACAAGTTAAAGAAAATGTTAGAATAAATTTAAATAAAACAGTAATATTACCTCTATCATCTGGCGGCTCATCATCTGTGAAGAGGATTGGCACACCCTCACCAATCCAACCCTGCATAAGGATAGGGGACCATAAGGAAGGGATGCTCAAAAACACTGGCTAGCAACCCCTGTGCATCATCTGATATCCTTGCTGGAAACAGAGTCTCCTCCCTCTTGGGCATCATCTGCCCCCACATATGCATACGTGCCTCAGTAATTGGCCTACGAGGCTACCGAAGAAAATAAGGCCTCATCTCTGGAAACCTCTCAAAAATAAACAAAAAAGCTCTGAATAAAAAGGGAAGTTGACCCTCCCTTGTGCACGAGCACGACATCTATCTAATGCTGTACAGAACTGCAGTAAAAAATGGTAGACCACCTGACAAGTCGTGGCTGTTGTAGTAAAGAATCAACATAATATAAAAGTTGGCAACGAATGCGTTGCTCGTCACTGGTGTTGTGCGAAATGGTCGAAATGATAAGTGAGAGACACTCGACCTCCTCACGACCAAACGCACCAATACGTATTGTCCTCCGGAGACCTAAAAATCTAAAGGAGACAATATATCTGCTCTAATGTATCTTTGGGAGTAAACTAACTGACTCCCTGCCACACAGCCAGCTGTAACCTCGGGGAACGAGGGAAAATCCACCCCTCTCCTCGAAAGCCCTATAATAAAATATACATCCTCCTCAGTGGGCGTGTACCACTGGTCGATACCAACTTGGAAAGCCTGTCGTTGGGCATTCCACCTTTGGATAAGATGTCTCAAAAAACCACTATGGAACTTTAGGGAAGTAGCCTCCTCATAGAACTTGAGGAGGCCTACCTGTCTTAAGAGCCCCTGCGTCAATGTTGTAATAGGGCGAGGGTACGCATCTCTCTCCCTCTCTCTTGCCTCCCACAGGCGAACCATGTTATATTGTTTCGCCTGTTGTTGTTGTTGTTGCTCCTCTTCTCTCCTTTCACGTCTCTGAATGATTGACATATTAAACACAATTTTTTAATTAAATGACACATGTATTTACAAATATACATGTATAAATATTTTTTGAAAAATAAATAAAATAAGAGACGGTGCGCCGAAAACACAGTCATGCACCGGTAACGGTGCGTCACTACCCAGAGGCACACCGTCTACGGTGCACATAATGATATAGAAAGCACCAAGAGCGGTGCTCCAAAAAATATTTTTAGCGCAAAGTTCATTAAGTGCGGTGTTAGGAGGCCGGTGCGCTGACTTCACTATATGCCTTGAGGCTTATATCTAATTCAGCACACCGCCCTCCTTCCACCGTACATAGTGGTATTGTGCAGCCAAGTATCGTAGCGCACTGCTCTTTGTCGTAAAAATTACAATTACATGGTGTGCCTTCAGAATCTGTCCCAAAACCGGTGCAGATACACTTAGCACCGGTTTACCAACCCGAACCATTGACAATGTCGATTGGCAGTTCCAGTGTGCTAAAAAACTTACGTGCCCCAGGGTGGATAAGTTCGTCAACACACCGGGTGGCCGGGAATCAACATTATCAACGGTGCGGCCTGGTAAATGACTGCACCACACTTTTTAAAAATTTTAAAATTACATCGTGCCCCTCACGGTACTGCCCCGGAACCGGTGTGGATGCCTTCAGCACCGTGTGCGATGCTGCCTGTAAATTTACATGTAGCACCGCAACAGGTGCGAGCCGAACGGCTCGAGCGCACTGCGCGTCAATTTTTATTTTTATTTTTTTAATGGTTAATTTTAAGGTTTTTTCAAATTCTAATCCGCTAAAAGGTTTAATTATGGAAAAACTAGAAAAATACCTGTACATTTACCCGTCGAGGAGGCATATTGGTTGTACAATTTCAAAAAGAAAATTTGTCCACTATTTTATAAAATTCAAGCTGGAGATTGGTGGCAATGTACAGTAGCAGTGCATGCAATAAGTGCAATGGGAGCACGGATGTCAGTGCGTCTCAAGCAAGAATAACTTGCACCGGTGCTTGAGAGTTCTGTAGCACTGAAAAAAGTGAAAAATGCGATTTTTTGGTCATAATTTTTCTTTTATTTAACCATGTTCTGGTGCGCCAGGTTTTTACTGGAGTACCAGTGTGTTGTATTAATGCCGCACTAGGCTCTTTCTATTTTCTCGCGCTTTTACGAAGCACCGGGGCAGCGTAACTATCACGCACCGGTGAGCTACAGTAACACGACGCACCGGTAACGACGTCCGGTGAACCAATCATTATTGCATTTTTTTGGCCGTAATTTTTTTATTTAACCCTATTCCAGTGCGCGGGCTTTTTACAGCAGTACCAGTGCGTTTCCTGTATGCCACGCCGGGCTCTTTCTATTTTGCGCGCTTTAAGGAGCCACAGAGGCGGTGTCTTTTAATGCACCGGTGCTCTACAGTAATATGACGCACTGGTAATAGTGTCTGGTGAGCCAATGATTTCTACGTTTTTTTGGCTGTAATTTTTTTTATTTAACTGTATTTCGGTGTGCAGGATGTTTTCTGGAGTATCGGTGTGTTGTATGTATGCCGCACCGGGCTCTTTATGTTTTCGCATGCTTTTAGGAGCCACCGGGGCGGAGTATTTTTAAAGCATTGGTGCTTTACATTATCATGACACATTGGTAACAGTGTCTGGTGAACCAATGATTTCTGCGGTTTCTTGGCCATAATTTTTTTGTTATTTAACCCTATTCCAATGCGCGACTTTTATGGGGACCTTAATGCGTTTCCATCATTTTGCCCCGAGAATTTTATGTTTTGCTTGCTTTTATGACGCACCAGGGTGTGGCGATGTGATGCATCAGGGCTGTACAGTAACATGATGCACTGGTAACGGTGCCCAGTGAACCAATGATTTTTGTGGTTTTTTGGCCGTAATTTTGTTTGTTTTAATCCCTTTTCTGGTGCGCGGAATTTATGGGGATCTCAATGCATTTCAGTCATTCGTAACTGGGTCGTTTATGTTCCGTGTGCTTTTTATGAGGCACCGAGGCTGACGATATGACACTCACCCATGCGGTTGCTGGATTAAAAGCACCGGGAGGGTGTGTACGGAGCGCACTGTTTCTAGTGTGCCAATGTTTTATGTAGTTTTTTTCCTGTAATTTTTTTTATTTAACCATCCACCGGTGGGCGCATTTTTCTGGGTGCCCTGATGTGTTTCATTTATTCCACACTGGGCGGTATTTGTGCAGTTGACATGTAAAGCACCGGTGCTCTACAAAAATAAAACACACCAGGCCAGTGTGTACGGAGAGCGCACGTTGTCCAAAGGAAAGAGTGGTGGTAGTTGATAGACTTACCAAGTATGCACACTTTTGCATTATCTCATCCATTTAAAGCAAGTCCAGTTGCTACTGCATTTATGGAAACAATTAAAAAGATACATGGAAACCAAAAGATTATTGTAAGTGATAGAGATCCCATTTTTATATCCCCTTCTCATTGGAAATTTTTGGACGGAATTATTTTCTTGTTTGGGTACTCAACAAGCTCATAGCTCATCTTATCATCCTCAATCCAAGGGAAAAACTGAGATAGTGAACAAATGCTTGGAAGGATATCTTTGTTGCTTTGTATATGATAGAAAAACACAATGGTTGAATTGGTTACCTCTGGTTGAATGGTGGTATAACACTTCCTTCCACATTGCAGAAAAAATGACCCCATTTATGGCACTTTATAGATATCATCCGTCATCCATCACATCATCTTTACGAGAAAATTCTAAGGTTCAAGCAGTGGAATATCACATCGAGCATCAACAACAAGTTATCCAAATCTTAATGGATAACCTGAATTTGGCACAAAATCGAATGAAACAACATGCCGATCAACATCGTAGTGATAGAAGTTTTGATGTAGGTGATTAGGTATTTTTACAGATACAACCATACAAAAAAGTGTCCCTCAAGCAAGCTAAGAAGGATAATAAATTATCACCAAAGTACTATGGTACTTACAAGGTGTTGCAAAATATTGGTACTATGGCATAAAAATTGGAGATTCCTCCATCTTCCCAAGTGCACCCAATTTTCTAGGTTTTATGCTTCAAGAAGCTTATAGGTGACAAACTTCTAGCTAAAAAAATATTTCCAGAACTTGATGAGGAAAGAAAAATCATATTGGAGCCTAAAGAAGTCATGAAAACAAAAAACTCAATAGCTATGAAATCGATCAATTTCAGAGTATCTCATCAAGTGGAATATCATGAATGAAAGGATGCCAAGGCCAATGCTCCTTCAAAAGAAACCGCAACCAAAACATACAAGGACCAAAATTGGAGGGGCCTTCCAATTAGTTACACTATCACTCCTATAACACAAAGCTAAACAAAACGAAGCAGTAACCTTCAATAAAATATCATAGGTCAAGAATGGATTTTGGACATCCCATGATTAAAATATTTTAACATAACTTATGTATCCTAGGTAGTAGCCACAATATCCATATGCATGGAATCCTAGAATATTTCAGAACATGCTCTCATACCATGTTAAATATTCATACCATGGTAAGCAGAGCTAGGCCACATTGATCTATAAATACTTGTGATTCATGAACACAATTGTAACTCTTGAAATCTCAAAATTAAACACTCAAACTCACAACTATCATCTCATTAAATAAGAAAAAAACTAAATACACCATAAAAGGCCTAAAACTACAATACCTTACTCTTCTCTCATACCCTAGTTTTATAACCGTAGAAAAGGGTCATGAGTTACAATCAAGTTTGGAATAAATCTGACCTAGTTCCCAACCTACATGGAAAATCATGATAGAGAAGAAATGCACCCTAAATTAATGCACCCTCCTACTCTAGGCTCATATGTTGGGTTACCATGCCAAGAAAATTGTGGTAAAAACACTTTGCAAATATATGAAATATGTTTTTAACTTCTTATAAATTAATTTTTTTGCTAGTTTAAGAAAAGAAACCTATTCTAATTATGGAAAAATCATAAACAAAATAAAACTTGCTCAGAGTAGATAAGCTATCGAAATACTTTCAACTATCTACATTAAGAAAATATGCCTCACTTTGAGGTTTTTCTAGTGCACCCTCCACCATCTTGGATCTATAGTTACAAAATGTGTGTTGCTAAAGGTACATTGTGAAGACACTTTTAGAGCAACCAAGTAGATATTATAACAATTTGGAGGAGATTTATCACTTTTCTTCTCTTATTCCTACCTCTATTCACTCTAGCCTACGTTCCATACCCTTCAGAATCCCAATTTCAAGAATTAAGTGAAATGAATCCCAAGAAAATTGATGATGGAATTTAATTTTAGTGTTTATGTCGTTCACAATCCTTGAAGAATGGTAATCATTACATCCAAGGAATATTTGTACCATGCAGATTCTCCCAAAGGATTCACCCCCTGTCGGATGTGTTATCACTTGGTAATTTTACTGGGATGCTTCAAAAAAATGGCTAAGGAAACCATTTCAAACCTCTTCATACTGGAAATTGAACTTTTCCAATCAAATAGGGCTCTTTCTTTCAATATTCACTCAACATAGAAACACTAATACTCAGGAAATTCATACAGAGGTTAGGTCTGTAATTTTAGGACAAAATCTCAGAGATGTAGGTGGTGGAACTTAAGTGAAGTCAAACCATGAGGAAATTGAGTCATGAGCTCAGAAACATAATGAAAGACTCTTAGTGACTAATGATAATAATCATGGAAGAAGAAGCAGTAGAACTAATGCTTGCTCAAAATAATTTGGTCATTGTAGAAAACGATATAATAGAATAAAAGCATACAGTGAACTATTACATAGCACCAACTTGGTGAATTCTATAACTTAAGAATGTAACAACTTAAAAATAGTACAGCGCATCAAAGAGGATGAGTTCTGTATAGTTCCTTTTAGATAATGACAACAAATAACTGGCACTAAACATATGAAAGATGAATTCAATGAAAGTTGCTAGGATAAAGATACATGAGTATTTTCTTAAACGAAATATATAGCATTAAACAATTAATTATGTATATTCAATCCATCAAATATTTAGATGGTCACAAAACCCATAAGATAACAACATACACTCATCAGGTAAAAACATATAATGAACAACACAAAATTATCTCACCGAATCTCTGGAAAGAGAAAATATAATTCTTCACTGAAAAAGAGTCTTTATTAATATCTAGAGTCTCTAAAAGGATCCACATATATAGAGTGAGGCCTCTATTATAGTATTATACCACCTGGGCTAGACTCGATACCTACCTAAGAGACCTATTTCTAATTGAATTTCAAAACAGTGGAGCCTTTTTAGAGATTTTTTTTTTTGTAGAGTTTCAATACAAATAGGAGTCTATCACCATTTAAGAACATTAACAAACTTTTATAATGATCCTTATCGAATATAAAAAAATTATGAGGTGTTGGATTGCTTATATGTCACCATGCCACATGGATGCAGACCTGTTGACCTGCTGAGTTGTCTCCCCTAGTCGAATTTCAAATTTTTTGCACAAATCTGGCTAGTAAGATTTTTGTAAAATAGGCCTCAAATATAAGTGTGTATTTTCCAAACCCTGATGCCTGTGTAAAAACTAAGAGAGGTTTTTGTAAATGAGCGTGTGCAAAAGAAAAACCTCCTTCATATTTCCAAAATTTCTTCCATTTGGTTAGAAAGTGAGGTTGGATATGACTACTAAAACAATAATTTCAAGAATTTTCATAGCAAAAATTTAGTAGCAAATGTCAAAAACACTCTCATGCAAGTTATCTGATTCTTCTAATTTTTTTAGGGTCTTCTATGATGTTTATAAGCTAAACGCATACTTTGAGCACTCCCTTATCTCAAAATTTCACTTACATTTTTATCAATGATATGCTACAAAAATTTTGTAGAAAAATTTGGTAGAAAATTAAAAAAAACACCTCTCCGCTACATTTATGATTTCTCTGCAAGTTTTGAGGTCTTCACTTATTTAAGCTAAACGCATGCATTAGAACCCCTCAAGATGAGATTTTTATTTTTATTCTCCTCCATGATAAGTTTCAGAAAATCTCGTAGAAAACACCGTTTGTTTTTATAACTGGAGTTGCTGCGAAAGTGTGTTGAACTGTCAAATTGTTAATCATGACCAAATGAGCCTAAGACACATGGAAATGGATTTTAACCTTGATGATTAACCCCACATAAACTCAAAATGACCCTACAAACTGAATATATGACCCAAAGGACTTTTGTACATGTGATTTTATTTTGAGAAAATTAAAAACCCTAACTATTTTAACAAAATGACTACACAACTAATTCTAAGTGTTATATAGGATAATACTGGCTCTAATGAGGATACTGCGCCCATGTGGTGCAAAAAAGAACCAACACCAGTTTCATTATCCATTGGGAAGTTCACAACCACTTTTCATATTCTTTAGCCTGGATTCGGCCCTTGACATGCTCCTTAAGAAAAACAATTGTACAAATTAAAACTTGAAACTACAATCTTCAAACTAAATGTTGAAAGAGATGCTTGCTCAACAAGCTTATTTATGTACCAATAACCCTACTCTATCATCTGAAAATCCACTTGCTTAAATCAAGCAATCTGAAACCTCTAGTATAACCAGTCAAAGAGCCGATCCAACACATGGGCTTCTTGATTGTGCTTCTTGATTATTATCTATAAGTGTTTCCTTATGAAAACCTTCAAAAATAATCAAGGAATCGACCTCCTCCTCATGATGAAAAGAAACATGTTTCACATAAGCTTCTCTTTGCTCCCGCCCATTTCCATGTTGCTCAACAATATTCAACTCTTTGTTCTCAATATGCTTAGAAAGTTTTTCATATGCCCAGGGATTATCATTAATTTCTTGGGTATAATCTTATTGAAACAAAGGTTCAGAAAATGAACAAAGTGAAGAGCCTTGTAAATGACCATCTTTATGTTCCTCTTTATCACCTAAAGATTGGGAAAGCTGATGCAAATTTTCAAAAATTTTATGGGATATAACTTGGCTGTCAAAGTGCTGATCTGTTTCATCTTCAAGAAAACAAGACACATCTACTTGTTGGAAACCTTACTGATTATCATGAAAACTAGCCTGAGAAGAAAATTCATAAAGTGCCTCTAACATATTCTCATCTAAGGACTCTCTGTTATCAACAAGAATTTTAAATATGGAATAAAAACCTCACAAAAATCAGAATAGCCTTGTAACAGTGATAAAGAAGAATGGGATTTCTCATCATGTTTGGAGAACATCCTAGGGAAATATTTAAGAGAGAAAAATCTTCCCGACTGCAACCCTTCATACCATGTTCTAGCTTCATCCTCTAGGGTGGCCATAAATATTTTCATGAGACAATCCTCAGGAAACTCAGCTCGAAACTTATGTACATGCATATGGAATCTAAGCAAGTGAAGAGAAACATTATCTTTCTTTTCATCTTTAAATATAGGAAGATAAGTTAAGCAATCAACTCTAGGCATAGGATTTGGAAAACCAGGGATGTGATACCGATTCATAGGGGCATACCTGGCATTATTCCTTGCAATTGAACTCATCTTCTTCAAGTTAATATTCTATGAAGAGTGGAGTCACCATGAAAACTCTAAACTTTGGATGCTTTGACACTGGAGTCTTCAAGTGAAATATATACAGCCTATTAATGTCCAATTGTTGTTCACCATCAACAATCAAAGCTAATATTTATCATTCTTTCCCAGGGAATATTTAACCTTCACTCCCCAACAAAAATGCCAAGATGTTATAACTTGGTAATTTTACTGGGTTGCTTCAGAAAAATGGCAAAGATAACCATTCCAAATCACTCCAGACTAGAAGCTGACCTTTTCCAATCAGAGAGGGCATTGTCTTTCAAGATTCACTCAACATAGAAACACTGATTCTCAGAAAATTCATACAAAGGTCAGGTCTATAATTTTAGGAAAAAATATCAGAGATGTAGGTGGTGGAAGTTAAGGGAAGTCAAACCATTTGGCAATGGAGTCATGAGCTCAAAAACATAATGAAGGAATATCAGTGACTAGTGATAATACTCATGGAAGCAGAGGCAATAGAGCTAATTCTTGCTCAAAGTAATTTGGTCGTTGTAGCAAATGATAGAAAAAAAGAAAAGGATATAGTGGATTGTTATATACCACCAAATTGGTGAATTCTATAACTTAATAACGCAACAACTTCAAACTAGTACAGAGAACCGAAGAGGATGAATTCCATATAGTTCCTTTTAGAATAATGACAACAAATAACTGGCACTGAGCATCTGAAAGATGAATTCAATGAAAGATGCCAGGATAAAGACAATGAGTATTTGCTTAAATGAAATATAGAGCATTAAACAATGAATTATGTATATTCAATCCATAAAATATTTATACAGTAACAAAAAACATAATATAACAACATACACTCATGATGGAAAAACATATATTGAACAACACAACATTATCTCACCGAATCTCTGGAAAGACAAAATACACTTATGGTTGTATTGGTATTTGGAAATTACAATACTCTTGCTTCTGAAAGCTCCCCTCCTTCTCCAAAGTGAAAATGATTCACATATATAGAGTGAGGCCTATATTACAATCTTCTACCACTTGGGGTAGAATTGATACCTACCTAAGAGACCTATTTCTAATTGAATTTCAAAACAATGAAGCCTTTTAAGGGATATTTTTGTTTTGCAGAGTTTCAATACAAATAGGAGTCTATCACCATTTAAGAAATTTAACAAAATTTGCTAATGATCCTTATCGAATATAAAAAACTACTGATGTTTTGAATTTTGATGTGTCATCATGCCACATGGATGTTGATTTGTTGACCTGCTGAGTTGTCTCCCCAAGTCGAATTTCAAAATTTCTGCACAAATATGGCTAGTAAAAATATTGTAAAATAGGACTCAAATATAAGTGCGTATTTTCCGAACCCTGATGGCTGTGAAAAAATGAGATAGGATTTTTTATATGAGCTCCTGCCAAAGAAAAAGCTCCTTCATATATCCAAAATTCCTTTCCATTTGGTCAGAAAATGAGCTTGAAGTTGACTACTAAAACAATCATTTCCAGAATTTCCATAGCAAAAATTTAGTAGAAAATGCCAAAAAAAATATCTTGCAAGTTATCTGATTCTTCTAACTATTCTAGGGTATTATATGATGTTTATAAGCTCAACACATGCTTTTAGAACCCCCTTATCTCAAAATTTCATTTACATTTTTATCAATAATATGCCACAACAGGTTTGTAGAAAAAATGGTAGCAAGTTTGGTAGAAAATTACAAAAAACACCCCTCCGCTACCTTTGTGATTTATTTGCAAATTTTTGGGTCTTCACTTATGTATTTAAGCTAAAATCATGCCATTAGAACTCCTCAAGCTGATATTTTTACTTGTATTCTATTCCATGATAAGTTTCAGGAAATTTCATATCAAATACTCTGTTTTTATAGTTGGAGTTGCTGCGAAAGTGTGTTGAACTGTCAAATTGATAATCATGATAAAATGAGCTTAAAAAACATGGAAATGTATTTAAACCTTAATGAATAACCCCACATAAACTCAAAATTACCCTAAAAACTAACTATATGACCCAAAATACTTTTGTACATGTGATTTTAGTTTGAGAAAATTCAAAACCATAACTATTTTAATCAATTGACTCAACAACTAATTATAAGTGTTATATTGGATAACAGGATGGAAAAAATGTTGCTACCAATAGCAAGCATATAGAAAAGTACTTGGCTCACATCATCCCCAATTTAGAGTTTTCAAGAAACAAGAAGAACAATTCCTCTTTTACCATAAATCTATAATAGCTTGCCAAAGAAATGATAGTCTGTCACATGGATTCAGCCTAAAAGGAGAACCCCCTATTGAACGGTATCAAGGGAAAGCTACAAAAATTCAATGATGAATATTACTTGTTGAAAGCCCTCCAAGGATCAAAGCTTTCTCCAAAATCCAGGGATGAGAGACAAATCAAAGACCACGAGACCGAAGAATACCCCCATCATCCCATTTCCTTGAAGTGAATGAATAACATGAAGAATTTTAGGTCCCCCTCTCTATGAGGGTTTAGTTTATATATTTTATTTCTATTGTTCTAATATCGTAGGATTTAGTGGTTAGGATCCAAGCTATATCTAACACTAGCATGTATTGCTTCTATTTTATTTAGTGGCCGACGAACCAACAATACTTAGTGTTATTTTCTTTTGAATATATTATGAGACAATGGACAAGGGCCCCACACTAGTGTTATAAAAATTGGTCTAATTTGGCTCAATGGGCAACCAAATAAGACATACTCATCCAAATATATATATGATGACCCCATACATAATCCAAGAAAAAAATTCAGGATCTAATTAAGAAAATAAAAAATCCAAAGCATTAAACTAAGAAAATTGTTATAAAGAGATATCCCACCCCTCTATTTGTCTTACACCTTTCTCATAGAACATTTGTGAGCATTTTGATTTTTAGAGCAAAGCTAAAATCTTGAAGAGCAATGTGACGCTTGAGCTTGGTGCTAGTTTGGAATTTTTTTGAGGTTGCTTGCGATGGATTTAGGTAGCTTAATCAGGAGGCTATAGTGCATCTTGAATCTTGGAGGAGTTGTAGACAAAATCCTTGTTCCCACTACACATTATTCTCATTTCTAGGCATGTTTTCCCTCCCTCTAAATTGCAAATGTATATCCTATGAAATATGTCCCTATTTTTAATTCTTTTCTCTTCAAAATTAAGATATGCGCCTCTTTAAATTACAAGTAAAAATCATTTGAAATATGTCCCTATTTTGAATTTGACTCAGAATTTTTAATTTGCATAGATCTTGAATTATGCTACTCAGATTTCAGAAATCTAATGTTCTCTTTCAAATCACAAATTGGAATTTTACCATGGTTTCCACCCATAGAGTCAAAGATCCTGCATGTACCCATGCTAATCTGGATGTTGTGAAAAATTATTGCAAATAATACAAGAAATGCATTAAGAAGGGTAGGGGGAGTGGGAATTCATAGATTTAAAGAACACTCCACTACTATTTCATTTTGTGTGGAAGCATATCTGGCAGTAACTTTGTCAAACTTTTTTGCCAATTCACTTGAATAGTCAAACTCGTTAAGCTTACAGTTCATTTTTGTCACAAACGTTGTATAGAATAGAGAATAAATATCTGGCCAAACAGTTTAATCTTGGTAGATAAGTAGATAGGTAGAGTTAATAAAAGGTGCTCAACAGTTTAATCTGAGCCCTTGGATGTAATAAGGGTAGAATTAGATAGATTTTCCTTGTAAAAGAAAAGAAGATTGATAAGGGTTTGCCAGTCTAAGTGCACCCTAATAAAGAAAAGAAAATGGTAGTGTAAAGTAGATAGGGTAGGTAGATGGTGTTGCAAAGTTTCATGTGATGAATGATGCTGCTAAATGTGTTTAATCCTTTACTTTCATCACAAGTACTGAAACAGGAAATACACTGGAAAATCACAGCAAGCAAAGTCAAAATCATTAACTTCCCACATCACTTTCCCCTTAAGTTTTACTAATTTCCCCCAAAGTGCTAAGGTATTTGGAGATCAAAGGGGCTCAAGGCATTTCCTTGACTTTTGGAGGGACCGGACCCTCGGCCTAATGATCAAAAAGACCTAAGTACTTGAGATCATTTGCCATTATAATCATTCACTTTTAACTTTTTCCTAAGTAAAATCCAATTTTACTTAGGAAAATCATGCAATATTCCATAAAATACCCTCAAAAACACTTGCTATGCTATGTTTAAGTGTTGAAGTTAGGATGATATAATTTACTTTAAAGATCTTCACTTTCTTAGTTATAGTTAAGTGTTTTTAGTTTACCATGTCCCTTTGTCATATTGACTTCTGATTTATTTACTAAATCCCTAGTAAAAAGCCCTTATCTTATAGTACTTAACTCCTTTTATCTAATATCCCAAAAACCCATCTATTAAGTTTTTAACCAAAGTATTTATTTCCCCATGCATTTATAAAAAAACCCACATTATGTGCCCTTTGGTTAAAATATATCATTATATAATAGTCCCCCCCCTTATGATAATTGAATTGATTTAATTCCATTATCATATAATAAAAATATGAAAAACATTAAACATATAATTTGTATGTTTAAAGCAAAAACAAAAATAAACCAAAGTTTAATTAAAACTAAAATTTGGAGACCCCGCGCGCAAAGTTTCTTACCCCGACCCTTTATAACCATGGGATTAATTAATTAACTGGATTAATTATTAACCAACATTTCCGCCTATCAAAGCACCCCCGGGATGATTAGTTAAACACTAATTACATCGGGCCCGCATGTTCACTTTCCCGTCACCTTCCCATCTTGATAACCGTCGGATCATCCGCCTACAGATCAACGCTCCACAGCGATTCCGCTAGCCGTCCCTCGACAGAAATTTAACGCGCGGGGGGCACAGTGGTTTTGAAACCATCCTCCGACCACGTGTCACTTCCCCAATGGAATCGCTGCCCTCGCCTTCAATACCACCATTGCTCATAAGCAGTGCGGGGATTACCGCTTACCGCCCGACCCTTGCCACACGTCAGCCCGTACTGATATGACGTCATTCCTCGAAAAAATAAAAACCCCTTTTTTGAATTTGGAAATAAAACAAATTTTTGTGTTTTTTATGTCATTTTCATTATTTTAAAACGACTGCGCCTTCCGCTACAAAATTCAAATTTTCACTGAAATCTATTGTTCTATCCGATTTCGCTCCAGAATTCCGCCAGACCAGTGTTCAAGCATCCTCTTGCCACCGCCTGATACCTGTTAAAACTCAGTTTGCCTCCAAGAACAAGTATTTATTCTATTGCACTCTGAACTTCAAAAGAAACTATGTTTTCCTTGTTTTCCACTAGATTAGTGATTAAATCTTATCGCTAAGATCATTCCCTGAGGTTTAAAACTGTGAATTGTTCCCCCAAACCTGCAACTGTGCCAATTTCTCTCATTAAAAATAAAATCGCGTCATTTCTATGAAGAAAACCCAGAAACTTCCATTTTGAATACACAAGAACCAAAATGGAAGCTCCGGTAGCCTTGAATGATGCTTCATTTTGAACCTGGTCAAAACCTCACTCCCTTGTTCATTGGGGAATTGCTTGAAAAATCTACTCGGTTGTCCTCTGAAGAGGTGATCAGAAGATCACATACTTGGATAAACAGTCTTAATACTAGTCATAAGATTTTTTTACTCCAAGATTGTTATCAAATCTATTCAAACAGAGGTTAGAAAGCATAACAGCTAAAGAGTATTAGTGGTTAAAGTGTATCAGGTAAAAGTCAGTGAAAGTTAAAATGAAGTTACAGAGCAGTCAAAGGTAAACAGTAAAAGTAAATACAGAAGGCAGTAAAATGGTAAAAAGAGATGAGAATACTTTCACCAATAGGGAGGTTTGTCTAAAGTGAAAGTAAAACAATCAAAAGAGCAAGAAAGTAAAAAGATGAAAAACATAACAAGAAGGAACATTTTTGCAGAAATTGCATATTTTAGTCATAGTTTTGCAGAAACTATTGTGATCAATCCAAGATGAATTTTACAAAACTGAAGGAGGTTTATGTTATTAAGAGGGCCATCTACCAAAATCTCTCTCACTTTTCTAACAGCCATTATGGTTTTGGAAATATTAAACAATGTTGGAAAACACTTTTTGTAGAAAATTCCAGTTTAAGTCATCATTTTGCAGAGCGAATTGTGGGCAATACAAAATACTTCATACAAAAATGAAGGAGGTTTTTGTTCCTAAGAGACCCATATACAAAAACCTATCTCAGTTTTTTCACAGTGATTTTATAATGAGAGATACATGCGCATCTTTACAGGACATTTTTCAGACTCTGTAAAACTCTGTTTTACACATATGTTTTACAGAGACTATTATGCACAGCTGGAGAGGAATTTTGGGAAACTGAAAGAAATTTATCTCACCAACATATTTATCGACAATAAACTCTTTCACTTTTTACATATCTATTACGGATTGAGAAATACAAAGATATCATTGGACCCCAATTTTGCAGAATTGTTGGAGCAGAATGCACAAAGAAAGGAAGCAGTTAGTGACTTGGATGCCTCATCATCAACTAAGAGTTGGATCAAATTAGAATTCCCCTCTTTTTCATCACCTATCCATACAAAATAGTGCCAAATAGATGCATTAGTTTGAGTTTCCTTTAATTAAGTTCTATTTATGTAAATAGTTGGAGAGATTTGTGAACCAATTTTGATATTTGTTTCAAGATATTTTAGTTTAGAATTTGTATAAATACTCCACTCTTGGAAGAATTTGGGGTGGATTCTATTACTTTGCTGTAACATTGAGATTTTCGGAATAAAAGCATTTTGGAGAAGTTTATTTGTGGCTTACTGGATGACAATTTGAAGCTCAGGACTTTTTGCAGGATTCATGTGTCGGACTGCAGTTCAATAAGTCTTTCTATCCTATGTTTTAAGTTTTATATCTGTTTATAATATCATTGTGTCCATTTATGAATAATTTACATAAAGGATTGAATCAGAATTTACTTAATTGTACTCTGATTTCAGATGTGATTATTCTTAATGTTTTCCTCTAAATTGGTTATAAGCACGAATTCTTAAATGCTCTTGCTTTGCTAATTTAAACATTCTTGATTACTATAATAAAGAATTCTTTATTGCTCTTTGTTTGTACTCATTTCATTTCTTTTTTTTGAACATGGTGAAAGATTCTTAGTCGCCATCCTTCAAATTATATCCATCCACTCTCTTAAATTTTATGATCGTTTCCGTCTCTGCTATCTTTCCCGCAAAGCCATCTTGTGTGTAGAATAGAAATCTAGTAAAGCCATTCCATAGCCCAATGACTTAAAACTTTCAACTCTTGCCCTTAGTTTGTGGATTCCACCTTTCAAAACAAACTCTTGATCTATAACTAGCCTAAAAACCTTCTAAAGATAAATCATAAAGATATTTTGTGCCACCCATCTGTTTTTAATTTGACTCAGACTTTTTAATGTGCACATATCTAGAACTATGCTACTCGGATTTAAGAAATATAATGCTATCTTTCAAACCGCAGATTGGAATTTTAACAGAGTCAAATATCCTACATGTATCCATGCTAATCTGGATGTTCTGAAATGTTATTGCAAATACTACAAGAAATGCATTAAGAAGAGTAGGGGGAGTGAGAATTCATATATTTAAAGAACACTTAGCTAGTATAAGAGGCCAAGTTTCCCCATGTATGGCCCCATTAGAGGAGATTAGACATTAGATTTTAATTGAAAAACTAGATTGCAAAATTTAAAGAAGACAAGGCTAGGCCAAAAGGATATGGTTGTAGCATGTTTTTCAGACTCTAAAGACTATGGAGGCCATTTAGAGCCTCATTTTTTTTATATATATTGGACTCAATGCCATTTTGAAATTTTATTGATATATTCAGATTTACATGGTATATGTATGTGCCATGAGAAGACTTTTGCATATTATGTTCCAATGGTTTGGAGTGTTACATATTTTTCTGGTAAGTCAAGTCATTGAAAAAAGATCAGTTTGAGTTCGAGTTTTCAAACATTGACCAACACATACACAAAATTTTAAAACTTTGTATATGACATTATTCAATCCAATGGACCTGATAGACTATATAGTTGTTTCAATGTGAGGGTTTCTCAACTGAATTCTCAAATAGCATATAAATATTTTGACAATTAGTATATATGAAAAAATGACTTACCATTTTCTTATTAAGAAATTGGAATAAACCAATGCACCATAATTAGGAAACCTCTCAAGAGTATGACACACTAAAAACAAATACTTATGTGCTCCTACTTTCTCTTGTGCACCCTCCACTATCTAGGTAAACCATTCGGGCCTCCTAACCAGACTAGAAGGAAATATGGTCTTTGTACCTCCACTGTACTAGTATCTAATTGATTTAAATTTGATTTCACTGGAATTTTTGGAACAAAATTTGTGGAAGCAAGCTTATATTCTTCCCCAATATTTGCTGCATAACACTAAGGATTAAAAGACCGTGCATCCTTAACAATCTTGACATCTTCCATTTAAAAAAACTGTAGACTTTTTAAGCCTTATATGTCTCATTGTATCCCACCAAAGTACCCTTCAAAGTAGATGCTTCCAACTTGGTTCTTTTCTCCCCAATAACATGAATATATATAAGACAACCAAAAATGCCAAAATGTGATTCTTGTGGTTTCTCACTAATGAAATATATTTCTGATGTCTTATCCTTGAATATCTAGTGAGTTCACATATTCAAAATGTATATTGTTGTACAACATGCTTATGCCCCAAGATAAATGGGAATGTCTATGTCATCGATCATTGACTTGGAAATATCTATGATGGGCCTATTATTCCTCTCTACAACCACATTTTGATGTGTTTTAAAAGGAACTTTCAACTCATTCTTTATCTCTACTTCCCTGCAAAAAGTTTCAAACTATTTGGATGTATATACTCCTCCATTATCTGATCTCAACACTTCAATTATTTGATTTTTCTAAAAAATCTTTAAACTCTCAAAATGCAGATCATAATCCCCATATTCATGAAACAAAACATATAGCTTCTAAGAGAAATAAAATGAATCATCAGTTAATGTTACCTAATAATGAGATTTAATTCATGGTTTCACATACATCTGAAAATTTCCTCCTTTCAAATTAGACTCAGACTTTCTAATTTGCAAAATTCAAGAGACATGAAAATCGGATTTTAGAAATCTCATGTTGCAACCTTTTTTTTGACAGGATGCCAAGGCCCATGCTCCTTCAAAAGCAACAACAACGGACACATATAAGAAAAAAAATTAGAGGGGCCTTCCAATGAGTATTCATATTTGAGACTAAGGGTAGTTACACTATTGCTTACAAAACTTACCTAACCTAGGTAGTAGACCTACTATCCATATACATGGAATCCTAGAATAATTCATAACATGCTCTCATACTATGTTAAATTTTCATTCCATGGTAAGCAGAGCTACAACATATTGATCTTCAAATACATATGATTGATGAACAACAAATACAAATCTCAAAATCTCAAACGTAAACACTCAAACTTACAACTATCATCACATTAAATAAGAAAAAAACTAAATACACAATAATAGGCCCAAAACTAGAATACCTCACTCTACTCTCATGCCCTGCCTTTATAATCGTAGAAAAGGGTCATGAGTTACAATCAAGTTTGGACTAAATATGTCTTAGTTGCAAACCTTCATGGAAAATCATACAAGAGAAGGAAATGCACCCCAAATGCATGCACCCCCCTACTCTAGACTCATATGTTGAGACACCATGCCAAGAAAATTGTGTTAAAAAACTTTCAAAATATATCAAATATGCTTTTTACTTCTTATAAAATAATTTTATTTCTAGTTTAAGAAAATCAACCTATTCTAGTTCTGGAAAAATGAATGGAATAATTATTGCTTGTTAGGTCCCTATATTACTAGTATAGTCCCTTATTGTTGTTAGTGTAACCCCCTTATTGTTATTATTGTACCCCTGTAACCCCCATATTGTTATTATTGTGTCCTTAAATTATTATTTTTAGGTTGGCTAGGATTACATTGTGGCCCCATGGACTCCTATATATAGAAAGGAGGTTTTGTAATTTGTATCATCCAAGAATTGTTCATTCATGTAATGTATTAGAGGTTGCCCCCTCAAAGGGGCTTATTTATAAGGTGTTGATATCTCTTTTCTTCTATTTTTGGAGTTGGTTTCACAACATTTGGTATCAGAGCTTTGGATTCTAGGGTTTCGCTGCACCAAACAGGTTATCGTGGAATTTTCTCTATAACTATTTTTATACGAAGGTTCAAAAGCTAAAATTTTTAGAGTCCGAAGCCAAAATCCTAAGGAACATCATCGCAAAATTTCAGAGCTTGTTTCACAATATTTTTGGAGATATGATTTGTTGAAGTTAGGTATTTTTTCAGGCTCCCGAATTTCATCTCAAAGAGGTGATCGTGGGAAAATATTCATAACTCTCTATATGAGCATCAGATTGGAATTCTGTAAAATGTGACTGGAAGTACACAAAATTTAGTTTCTTGTCTATAAATTTCAGAGCCAAAGGAGCAAACAGTGACACATGGAAAGTCGTACAAGTTTTCTCTACTGAACTAGTCCATAATTAGGTCATTGTGGGAGAATGGACATAACTTTGTCTTGAAGAATCCAAATCAAGTCAAACCTGTGGAATTTGAAAGAAGCTTCAGAGGACTACTACAGAGCCGAATTTAATATATTGAGGATTTTTAAGTATAGAAATAAGTCAATTTCAATATCGAGCTCTTCAATAGCAAGTAAAAGGTGTGTATTTTTTTTTCCGAATTGCATAAGTCTTGTTTGAAGAATCAAGTTGAATTGATTCCAAGGGAATATTGTAGAATATATATCAGTATTGGATTCAAAAATGGCCCCTAAAAAGAATTCAACACCCATTAAGCCTTTCAAAGGCTCTACTATGACTCATGAAGACGAAGAATGGCAACATGACATATCAAAATTACAAGAGCAAGCGCAACAAATTTCGCTCTCGCAAAGAGCAACAAAAAATGACATGGAAGTTTTGAAGAAAGGCATGGAAACTAAGATGGATGGTTTGAAGAAAGGCATGGAATCTAAGATGGATGGTTTGAAGAATGGCATGCCAGCTAAGATGGATGGCATAGAAGTTGACATGGAATCTAAGATGGATGACATGGAAGCTAAGATGGAAAACATGAAGAATCATCTAAAAGAAGGCATGGAAGGTTTGACAAAGTTTATACAAGAAATGTTTCCTAATGGTGAAAAGATAGTAGAGTAAACTCATGATGAGAACAAAATAAATGTTAATCGTGATTTCATAAACTCTAATGTTGGAGGGAAGAACCACCATATTACAAAAATGGATATGAGGACGTTTGATGGAAAGGATCCTGTAACATGGATACTATAGATGAAGAAATATTTTGATCTCAATAATGTGCAAAACACACAAAATGTACGCATTACAACTTTACATTTAGAAAAAAATACATTTGTATGGTATTGATAGCTTTGCTCCCGTAAAAAAATTGTCACTTGGTCAATTTTTAATGGAGGAAATGATAGCACATTATGAGGATACAAAGAACAACACTTTCTTTAGCCAATTGATAAATCTCAAAAAAAATTGTTTAGTGGGGGAGCAAATTGAGGACTTCCAAAAAATGAATATAAGGGTAACTGATATTCCAGAGGAACACAGGATTGATATCTTCATAGGTATTTTAAAGGATAGCATCCAACATGAAGTTCGTGTTTTGGAACTTGATTCATTGGAGAAGGCATTCAGGTTGGAAAGAAAAATTGAATTTAAAATTATGGTGACAAGGAAGCCTACCACTCACTTCTATAAAGATGGAAGTGTTGCTACTCCTAGATTTCCACAACCTACAAGGTTGACACCACAAAAATTGGAAGAAAAAAGAGCAAAAGGGATTTTATAAAATTGTGATAGAAAATACACTAAAGGTCATAAGTGTGCTGAGAACAAATTATTTTACATAGATTTTGAAGAGGAAGAAGAAAATGAACAAGAATCTTCAAAAGAAGAAGATATACACCAAGAACCAGCCCTAGAAGAGGAAGAAATTAGTCCGACCATATCATGTAATGCATTGGCAGGAATTACCACTCCTCAAACTCTCAAGATAGAAGGAAATATCAAGAAGAAAAAGGTAAAAGTGATGATTGATTCAGGTAGTACCCATAATTTTATTCATTGTAAGGTAGCCAAGGAATTGAATTTTTTCCTATACCCAGCACCAGAATGTCAAGTGATGGTTGTAAATGGAGGAACTATTAATTGCTCTGGAAAATGCCATAATATCAAGCTAACCATGGGGGGATATGTATTGAATAGTCCAATGCTTTCCATTCCTATGGGAGGTGCTGATGTTGTACTAGGAGTACAATGGTTATAATAGTTGGGGACGGTAGCTTTTAATTTTCAAGAACTTTTCTTGAATTTTTTTTCAGAAGGAAAGGAAGTAGAATTATGAGGTTGTGCAGGGAAGTCGGGAAAGATAATAAGCTCTAATTTCATGACAAAGCTTATAAAGAAAGAAAAATGAGGTGTAATTGCACAATTATGCTCACTATAAGTTCCAACATCAAAATCATATATTTATGCAGATCTCCAAGAAGTCTTGGGAAATCATTCCAAGGTGTTTGAAACTCCCAAAGGACTCTCACCTATTCATGATTATGATCATGCTCTTCATTTGATTCCAGGAAGTGTTCCTCCAAACATCAGGCCTTATAGATATCCTTATGTCCAAAAGAGAGAAATTGAATGTATGATTGTAGAAATGTTAGAGGAGGGTATAATTCAACCTAGTAAAAGTTCTTTTTTTGCTCCTGTAGTATTGGTACACAAGAAGGATGGATCATGGCGCATGTGTCCAGATTATAGGGAGCTCAATAAGCTCACCATTAAAGATAAATTTTCCATTCCTGTGACTAATGAATTATTGGATGAATTACATGGAGCAATTTATTTTACCAAGTTGGATCTTCGTTCAGGATATCATCAAATTAGAATGAAGATTGAAGATATTCTGAAAACAGTATTTTGAACTCATGAGAGTCATTATGAATTTTTGGTCATGCCTTTTGGCCTTACCAATGCACCTTCTACATTTCAAGGGTTGATGAAGTCCATTTTCAAATCCTTCCTTAGAAAATTTGTGCTAGTATTTCTTGATGATATACTAATCTACAACAGGTCTTGGAAGGATCATGTTCAACATGTTGACAGGGTGCTCAAACTATTGCAGGAGAAACAATTGTATGCAAAAACATCCTAACGTTTCTTTGGAGTACAAGAGGTGGAATATCTGGGTCATATTGTATCTCATAAGGGTGTTAAGGTACACCCTAACAAAATTAATCCATTAAGGAATGGAAAGTCCCCACAACCATAAAATAGTTGTGAGGATTTCTTGGGTTAACAGGGTATTATCGCAAGTTTGTTAAGAATTATGGGAGAATAGTAGCACCTCTAATAACATTATTGAAGAAAGATGCATTTTCATGGACTCCTGAAGCAACTAAGGCCTTTGAACATCTTAAAGAGGCAATGTGCCTAACACTAGTCTTAGCTACGCCAGACTTCACAAAAACCTTTATTGTGGAATGTGATGCCTCAAGAAATGGAATTGGTGTTGTTTTAATGCAAGAAGGAAGACCCATTGCTTTTGAAAGTTGTCCAATCAAAGGAAAGTACTTACAAAAACCTATTTATGAGAAGTAAATGCTAGCAATACTGCATGCACTAAAGAAATGGAAAACTTACCTAATGGGAAGACACTTCAAGGTAAAAACTGATCATGATAGTCTTAAACACTTTTTGGAACAAAGACTATCTTCAGAAGAGTAGCAAAAATGGGTCACAAAGATGTTGGGTTATGACTTTGAAATAATCTACAAAAAAGGGAAGCTAAATGTTGTTGCAGATACACTCTCAAGAAAGAATGAAGAAGTGGAAACATTTCTCTGTGCCATTTCTATTATCCAACCAGATTGGATAATCGAAGCAAGAGATGAATGGAAGAAGGATGAAGAAGTGTGGACACTCATTCAAAAGCTGCAACAAGATCCTAGTACATATGATACATTTAGCTGGAAAAATGATTCCTTATGGTACAAATATTGCTTATATCTTTGTAAGAATTCCCAACTAAAACAAAAGATTCTTTTGGAATTGCACACTTCTCCTTTAGGAGGACACTCAGGATTTTTAAAAACCTTCAACAAGGTGAAGAAAGAATTTTTTTGGGATGGCCTTAAATATGATATTCAAAGGGGTGTGGCAGAATGTTTGGTTTTCTAATAGAATAAAGTTGAGACAATTAAGACCCCAAGTCTTCTACAACCTTTATCCATTCCAAGTCAATGTTGGGAGGAGATTTCAATGGATTTTATCACAGGTTTACCTAAGTCCGAAGGAAAGAGTGTCATCATGGTGGTAGTTGATAGACTTACCAAGTATGCACACTTTTGTGCATTATCTCATCCATTTAAAGCAAATATAGTTGCTACTACATTTATGGACACAATTCAAAATCTACATGGAAACCCAAGGGTTATTGTGAGCAACAAAGATCCCATTTTTACTAGAAATTTTTGGATGGAGTTATTTTCTTGTTTGGGTACTCAATTAGCTCATAGCTCATCTTATCATCCTCAATTCAATGGTCAAACTGAGATAGTAAATAAATGTTTGGAAGGATATATTCGTTGTTTTGTATCTGATAAACAAACACAATGGGTCAAGTGGTTACCTCTCGCTGAATGGTGGTATAACACTTCCTTCCATACTGCAGAAAAAATGACCCCATTTATGGAACTTTATGGATATCATCCACCATCCATCACATCATCTTTAAGAAAAAATTTGAAGTTTCAAGCAGTGGAAGATCACATCAAGAATCAACAAGAAGTTCTCCAGCTCTTAAAGGATAACCTGAATTTGGCACAAATCCGAATGAAACAATAGGCAGATCAACATCACAGTGAGAGAAGTTTTGATGTAGGAGACTAGGTATTTTTACGGCTACAACCATACAAACAAATGTCCCTCAAGCAAGCTAAGAAGGATAATAAATTATCTCCAAAGTACTATGGTCCTTACAAGGTGTTGCAAAAGATTGGTACTATGGCATACAAATTGGGGCTTCTTGCTTCTTCACGAGTGCATCCAATTTTCCATGTTTCATGCTTAAAGAAGGTTATAGGTGAAAATCTTCCAGTTCAAGCAATATTTCCAGAACTTGATGAGGAAGGAAAATTCATATTGGAACCTGAAACGGTCACGGAAACAAGAACTCGACAACTATGAAATCGATTAATTGCAGAGTATCTCATCAAGTGGAAGAACATACCCACTGAAGATTCTACATGGGAGGATGAGAATTTTATATAGAAGCACCCAGAGCTACTCAAGCATTTAGGACAACACTTTTTTGAAGGAGAGGGATATGTTAGGTCCCTTTATTACTAGTATAGTCCCTTGTTGTTAGTGCAACCCCCTTATTTTTATTATTGTACCCCTGTAACCCCCATATTGTTATTATTGTGCCCTTAAACTATTATTGTTAGCTTGGCTAGGATTAAATTGTGGCCCCACTAGGATTACATTGTGGTCCCATGGAATCCCATATATAGAAAGGAGTTTTTGTAATTTGTATCATCCAAGAATTGTTCATTCATGTAATGTACTGGAGGTTGTCCCCTCGAAGTGGCTTATTTCTAAGGCATTGATATCTCTTTTATTCTATTTTTGGAGCTGGTTTCACAACATTGATCATAGTGGATCATCTATTGAAATAATTTCAACTGTCTACATCAAGAAAATATGCCTCACTTGGAGGTTTTTCTAGTGCACCCTCCACCATCCTGGATCTAAAGTTACAAAACATGTGTTGCTAAAGTTGCATTGTGAAGACACTTTCAGAGAAAGCAAGTAGATATTCTAACAATTTAGAGGAGATTTATCACATTTATTCTCTTCTTCCTACCTCTATTCACTCTAGCTTACATGGCATAACCTTCAGAATCCCAATTTCAAGAATTAAGTAAATTGAATCCCAAGAAAATTGATGATGGACTTGAAGTTTAGTGTATGTTTATGTGGTTCATAGTCCTTGGAGAATGGTAAACATTACATATAAGGAATATTTGTACCATGTATATCCTCACAAAGGAGTCACCTCGTGTCAGATCAACAAGAGCTTGACCTTGATAGTGTTGAGTGAATTGAATCCATGACCTCTCAATAGTAGAGGTGTTTTACCGACAGGGACTCAACCAACTGAGCTAACCATTGGAACTAAGTTCATAATATGTTTATTTTCTATCTTTTGTCTTTTGATTTTGGTTTTTCGTTCGGGTGGGCATGGGTGGTGTGGTCAAAATGACTTGACAAAATCGTAAAAACCCATTGAACAAGGGTTAACCAAACTAAAATCCATAGCATGTGTTTTGTTTAATATATTGAACATTCATTTGAATATATAGTTTGGGAATGATATTTAGTAACTAGGGTAACTGAAAAATAGTGCAGAGTAGAGATTGAAAGAAAAAAATAAAAGATACCTAAAATTTTTTGATGCTCTCCTCATTTCCCTCAACTAAAAATGTTTCTGCATTTATAGACGCCATGACTGACCATGGTAGGACCTCCAAGAAGATGCCAAATATGAAATATCATCTCTTTGGTGTGACGGTGCAATATCAAATACGCAGATCGATATCGATTTCAAAAAACAACCACCTTGAATTATTCCTCCTTGTGATTCCATATCGATTTCCAAAAACAACTACCTTGAATTCTTCCTCCCTATGACTTCTCCTCTTCTTCCTCTTCTTTCCAATCCACCCACTCACGAAAAAAAAATCTCTTATTTTTTGTTTATAATAACAATTCGAACACAATAATATCTTACAACAAATTCATTTCTTTTTCATTCGTTTTCATTAATTGATTGGCATATCTCTTCATTTCAAGCACAAAATTTGTCATGGACCTTCCTCCTCCACTCACTTTGGAACATGGATTTTTTTTCACAAATTTTGTAAATAAAATAGGAATTTGAAATGTGTGCCACCATTAAATGGTATTTTTTTTTCTAATTATTCTATATTGGATACTGTGAGGCAGATTTTTGTTTTCTAATAAAAAAATATTATTTAAATATAAAATTGAAATTTTGTCTCCGTAATATAAAGTTTATTTTGAAAGATTAAATAGGAAAATGTTATTATCCTAATTTATATTTAATTTGTGTTTGCAATATATTCGCTCTTCATAAATTTACTATCGATTACATTTTTTTGTGAATCAACTATTGATTGAGGTTGGCAAGATGCCAATGATCTCATTCTCACTTTTGGATTGGAGGGAGATACAAAATGTTACATGTATATATTGAACATTGATAATAGAAGGTGATACACATAGTTATATGATTTATAATTAATATGACGAAAGGCACTCATCTCCTTCTCAACTTAATAGCACCTACCTCAAACCCTTGTAGGGTTCCACCCATATATTGCACAAGGCTTTTGGATTGAAAAGAAAGGCAAGGAAGTCAATGATTTCAAGGGAGAATCAGAGCCATGACACTTCTAAATATCACTTGGATTCTTGTCAGGTGTTTTCTATAACCAAGCTCAAAGGATTCTCTCATGTTCTATGTGCTTTTCACAATAATTCAACCTCGTAGACTTACTTTAAAGGCACATTATCCTACATAACTTAAAAACCTTTCAATGATGGAAATATACATGTGTATTATGATGATGGTGGTGTACATGTGGTTTTTTTGTATCCTATTTAGGGTGACGGGCATGTGTCTTACGTTTATGTCAACATGCACGTGTATTGCGTGATGGCATTGACCTTATGTCTTTTATTGGTATTTCATTGAGGTATATGTTGACAGTGGTAAGATATTCATATGGGCTTGGAGTTTTTGTTCATCATGGTTCCTATTAGTGTTACTTTCATTGAAATGTAGTTTATTGTACATAATTAAAATGACTAACATAAACCATCGATTCATATTATTGTAGTACTTGTTTGGTAGTCATTTTTTTGTTCCTAGACTAAATTAGTCATTCACGCTAGTCATTTTTAGTTTGATTACTTATTAGTTAGTCATATATTTTATCCTGGGACTAAATTAGTCATTTATATTAGTTTTTTTTAGGTAAGTCACTTAATTTTTCTAATTTTTGGTAGTATTTCACTTGGAAAATTTGTGGTGACTAAAGTTTTTAGTAACCTAGTCACTTATTTCTCATTTTCTACTAGTTCACACCCTCTAGGATGATCCTCCTGACTCTTGCTACACACTTCTTCCATCCTGATAGATATTTAGCATCAGATGTTGGAGGCTTTGAGATATCATGATCTATGAATTCATTCAACTGATTATCTTCCAACATTGCCTCCATCCTGTCCTTCCAAGCAATATAATTCGAACTACCGTCAAGGGCATATTCGAGTCTCAATCCATAGAAGGACATCCTGCTAGCTCTGAAGAATGATACTGCAAATTCAATTTACCTGAAAGGACAACTTTCAATTCTTCTCTTCTATTGTGATTTATGCTCTCATACCATGTAGAAAATCCTCATAGATTTAACTGATCTTGTAATATGCTAAAAACAAAACTTGAATCTATTCTACAAATTGTGCAAACTAATTATGATCGCACAATCACATGAACAAGAAAGAGAATGAATTTCAATCGCACAACAAAAATATTTATCGGGGGAAAGACTCATATAAAACCCCCTCTATTTGTATATTTCATAAGCCAAAGAATATGAGAATAATAAAATGCTTATCTCTTGCTTGAGAGCTCTCTGCACTATCTCTGTCTGTCTCACTGCATCCTAGGTTGACTCTGGCCAATACTTAGCCAAATTCATAGCCTTCCAAGCTCCTTCTTCCTTGCATATTTCAATTAGGAATTAGGCCCCTATTTAATGAGGAAATTCCCTAATAATAGCTGCACAATACATAAAGGCTCTTCCTTTGACTCCATGCACCATATGTATAATTGGATGATTATACAATTGATAGTACACTTCCCTTTAACTCCAATCTCAACTGAGTATCCCTCAGAACTGACATGCATGAGTTATTTTTGAGTGAATTAGCAATTATCTGATTGATCACTACATGTGAATTAAATCCAATTTAATTCACTAGACCTTTCACTAGTTCCTCCATCAGTTAGAAATAGTTAAAATGATTTTAAATCAAACAATTAATTTAATTAATTACAACTCAAAATCAACACAACAAGGGCTCCTAAAAATTAGGAGACACTCTGCATGCCTCTAGTTTAACCCTCAACTCAAATTAACTAAACAAACTAACACTTCCTCACTTATTTAACTCATACAAGATTTCATGTGATGTGGAATTATAATTTACTTCTAATTTAATTAAGGGAAAAATAAATTATAAACCTCTTATTGTTTCCATTTTCAATATTTCTTGTTGCAAATTTCAACACTATAGATAGGAAAACCCTGGTTGTGTAACCTCCTTGTGCAATTGAATGTCAATCAATAGGTTAAACTATGAACTTGGATGCCTACGATCCAATAAAGCTCAATGGAATGTTAGTTTCATCCAACCTTCATACCTTAATCCTTTGTGAAGTAGATTGTATGGAAGGTAGGGAACAAAAAAACAATTTTGAGCCTAAAGATGGAAGCCATATGGAATTTGTTGTAAAATTGAAGAGCTGAAAAAGAATAGTAATCACCAAGTACACAACTCCAATTACAAGATTATATGACTATCGTATTCAACCATTTCTAATGTCGAACAATTGTTGTACCTAGATCCCCTAAAAGTATAGGTACATCTTCCATTGTTTTGCAATAATTGGATTATATTTACTATCCCATTGTGAAATTATTCTTTACCCTAAATTATGGGTCATCATCAACTTTCCAAGCCAAGTAAATTCCAGTTAGAGAGAAAGCTAATCTCAAAGTCTTCCAATGATTGGGTCATTTTTATTTTCTTCTATCTCTTTAGATTCAGTCCAGGAACATTTCTGGGAAAAACATATTTTAACTTGTTTCATTTGTTGACACTATACTTTTCCAATGGAAGAGCAGTATGCTGACTCTTTTTCCTAAAAAGTCTCGACAAATTCTTTAACATACATGTAATAATAATTGTTGACATATTTATTACCAATTTTTTTCTTGTAATTGAACTTTTCCTAGTATGGAAGGAACTTCATGCTTGGGTAGAAGAGGAAATGTATCCTTGAAAATATCCTCTACGACACTTGAATTTAAAAATTTAACTCTAAAAAACATCTATGAGACTTGTGAAAGGAAAAATTTTCTTTCCTCTCCTAATTTGTTGCCTTTTGGTTTTGAGTTACTAGCCAACTTTACAAAGATGTTGAAGTTGATCAATGATGAATAATTATCTTGTATCTCAATATCCACCTGATGGCTAGTTTCCATATATATATATATATAGATATATATATAAATGAGGAATATGAATGTTATGATTTCACTATTTTCTATACTATGCCATTTTGAGCAAAGTCTGGACTATTTAGGAAAAGTGTCCAACAATGTGTAGCTATCATCATGTTTTCTCATTTCTATAACTTGCAACAGATTTAGAAGGAAATTATTCCTATTTGCATCACAACACCTATTTATTATTTCATGTAGTAATACATCCCCCTCTATTGTCATTGGTATTTTAGTAATAAGGTTTTCACATTCTTCTAGAAGCCACTTATTGGTAATTGTGTTATTTTCAACATATATTTGCAATCCTACATAACACCAAGGAGCTCCAAGCTTTTATATTTCCAATATCATAGGAGGAAATGTACTCCTTACATAGATCGCTCCTTTGTATAAGTCAATATGCATCAATTTTTTCCTCAAATTCACCATTAGTCAACCCTTTATTCAAGCCAATACATCCACTGTTGTTAGACATTCCTCTATCTTGGTTGAAAAGTAGATTTCTCTTTAGTATATATATTCTTCTTCATAATGCATGGGAAAAAAGGTTGAGGAAATTTTTTTCCTTGATGATTATTTTTATAGAAACACATTGAACTATAGACTTCAGTATCAGGTATAATACATTAATTCTAGGAGTAGTATAAATAGACAAATTGCCCACTAGGCATAAGAAACCAACATCAACCATTAAAATTGGTGGTTCCTTCCATTCTTGATGTACCCTTATAATAAATCTTTGTTCAACCTTCACATCATCTTCTACATTTAGCAAAAAAACATGCAATGGAAAAATAATGCAATGTGGCTGGTGGCCCTTTAATAGCATTGGCGAATGCATTTTATGACCAATGGAATGATCCTATAGGTGCCTCTAGGCTTAGCCACAATTTTTGTTTATAGGTTAAGTCGCATCCTTGAATCATAGTGACACTGAGGAATACAACTTGAACTTGTGATTTAAGGACATGAGTGGGTCTAGTTCAAAAACAAGTATTTTTCATTGTGTAAGTCACATTCTGGAATGACAATGCTACTAATGTATTGAAGTGCGACTTGCGATGGGATTAAATACCAAGGCTAGTCACATTTTCAAGCTGCAAACTCACTACATGTTAGAAGTGTGATATGCAATCACAGTTTCAAGCTTTAGTGTAAGTCCCATCTTTTATCTCTAGTCTCACTACTAACTATAGATGGAAATTGTGATTTTAAGGGTGGAGGTTTCTTGTACTAATCATAGATTTAGCCACTAGTGACACTACGAATTAAGAACATGAATTGTGACTTACAAAAGAAAGAAGAGCATGCTAGTCACATTTCTTAGCCATATTGGGTCTAAGAATTAAGAAGAGCATCTATCTATCATTGTTGAAATGGCATTTATATTGAAAAAAGATAAGGAATACATAGCGCTTGGAATGCATTATTAAGAGTGTGTGATTAACATTGGTGGAAAATGAATTTTTTTTTTAGTTACAAACCATAAGGCTTGATGGGAGAAATGAGCCTTGGAATTGATAATGCAATGGATTGGAATAGTTCCATAATGGATTTGTAGATGTATCATACAAATTAGGCTTAAAAAAAAATTAGTTCCTTCCAAAAAAATATGCACAACCCCCAGTTAAGAACCCATAATTAAGTTAAGAAATATAAGTCAAGGGAATATGTTTCTTCATCAATCGATATAGAAATTACAGGGAATAAAAATGAAATAAAGTTGGGGAAAAATGGTTAAATTTAGGGTAGAAACCCTTGAAAAATGAATGGTGGATGAGGTTTTGATAAAACTGAGGTTGGGTTTGAGAATAGAGAAAATATTTAGTTGTTTATGTGATAGAATTTTTTAGATAGGGTGTGTATCAAGGATACGCATATAGAGTACCAAGGTGAACTCTGTAATAGGAGAAATAAGTACTCATGAGGAGGGTATTTGAATCAATTAGAATCCCATCAAAGGATACAAAAGGTAATAATGGTGTGTGAGGGAGTTTTAGTTTAAAAGTACAACTTGGAATTGCCACATGCGATGAGGATAGGCTTAGTCTCAAATCACATTTCTAGAAGGTAGTCACAAGTCACCGTGAACTAGAAATTTGATTTGTGGCTTAAGAGGATGAGTTGCTCAGGGTAAGTTTCAAAATTAATTTACAGAGGCTAGTGGGACTATAACTGGAATTTGCGATTGTGATTTGCGACTATTGTAGAAAATACAAGTTTTTCAAGGCTAGAGGAAAATCCCATTGTCACATGTAAGCTAAAGATTGGTGAATCCAAGTTGATCCCTATGACAATATGTCAAACTTGAACCACAGATTAACCAATATAATGCATCTTATAACCCTACTGAAATGATAGTATTTTCTTCCACTTAAGAGCTACCTTTGGTGGTGATAGGCCTTTTGCTCTAGTTATAGTCTGGTCCAAACCTTGAGCATACAAAAGGAAAAAATAAGCATAGTTTCGATAACTTCTTAGAGAAATAATTCTAGTGACCTACATAAACATAGATGGAGATAAAATGCCTAATTATCATTTGCAAAATGAGTGAATGCAACATTCCATAAACCCTAATTTTGGAGGATGAAGAAAGATATGAAAGCTTAGGTGATATGCCTCGTATAAATATAATCACTTGTAGCCTCAATTATCACTACGTTATCAAAGAGTTTTGACCATTAAAATCGATAGTGATATCCATTTAGACCTTGAAAACCTCAAGGAGACCAAAAGTTTAGATATTTAGGCTAAAATTTTTGGGTGTTGTTGTACCAGCTACAAAAAAATGCTAGGTGGTCTTTATTAACTGTTAAACCCCCTTCCAAAACACAATATCACCCATAAAGTTTTTCTCTCATCTAAGATGGTAATATCACTTGCCAATATAGTTTTGAGACTTTTTTCATTTTACCATCTCATCACCTTTATTCAAAGAGGCATCTTGAATTACTGGACCATCCAAATATGATCTAGGGGATAAAAAATATGCTCAAAATAAAAGTGCTCAAATAACTCAAAACTGGTGCCAAATCATAGATCTCGTTGTTTTGATTCCAATGATGCTTGAATTTCCTCAATCTGACACCATATGTGAAAGTTATCACATTCTAAAGCTTTTGGAAAACAACTAAAAAATCAACTTGCAGAGTTGACTAGCTTGCTGACTAGGCATGCCATACAGTGATGTGGCGTTAACATTAGCAAGTTGATTGGGAAGTACAAATGTTTGACAAGCCAATCACATGTTGACACGTGCGGCACGGTCATACAGGTTGTTAGCTAAATTTCATTGGTGGGTGATTTTTGAATTGGCCAATTAGGAAGGCACCACGTGGCTTAATGGGAGGGTGCCACGTGGCCCATTGAAAATTTGTTAAGGGTCCAACTGACCCCTATAGGGATTGAACCCATGACCTCTGATGCAAAAACCAACCATCTTACCAATATATCATTCATATGATTATTGAAATATAACGATTAATGATTATTTTTAACATGTTATGGACCGAAAGTTTTTTCTTTTTCTACCTTTGGGTACAAAGGCATTTCGCTGTCGCCCACCCAGCCTCTACTTCTCGAGTCATATGGAATGTGATATAACCATTTTAGAAGTGAATGTGGGTGGGGTGGGCATGTGGTCTTAGCCCCAGGCCATATGGAACTACGCGCGACCAGAGCCAAGGCTAAGGGGGCGAGCACTGAAGCCCTAGCCCACGATCCCAACGAATACAACAAGATCATCAGCAGGGGCATCAGAAGAGGGCTGGTGCATGGTGTCTATTCCATGGCCACATGGACGTACATACAACTAGGAGCACAAAGCTGGTGTGTACGTGGCCTCTGGTGTACACCCCTGGCCATATTAGATGTCAGATGACTGATAAAAAGGGCAGAAAATAAGGGTGCAGGTACTTGATTAATGCTTCAAAAATTTTCACTGATTTCAGTAGAATTTCCACTGCTCTCGCGCTAATTTATCGCCTGGCAATTCTGCCAAAGAGAGAATTTGATGCATGTTTTTCTAGTTTGGTCTTTTTGCAGGATAGATAGCAGAGAAATGAACATAGAGGTCTATCTTGGCCATTTATTAGCATTTTTCATCCCAAGAGGAGCCTAAACAGGGGTTTTTGGACACAATGGAAACATTATTTTTTTTATTTGAGCATTGTGTGTTGATATAATTTACATTTTGAGAGCAAACATTGGAAGATGGACCCAGATATGTAGCCTAGGAGGGGTGAAATCCATCATCAAATTGTTGTTTTATGATGCTACATGTTGTCTATTTTTCTTTGGTTATATCTGCAAAAATTACCTAAAAATCACTAATTTTATGTGATTTTTCAATTCTGATCTATTTCCCACAGGACATAAACTAGCTTACAAATTTTTTCAAGAAAACTTCAATTTTTTTTAATTTTAGATCACTTTGGTATCAGAGCACGGATTTTTTGAATGTTTGACTATTTGTGCAAGTGTTTTTTAATGATTACAAGGTCTAAGTTGAGAAGAGGAGGAGGCTTTCTTGAAGAACCTAAACTTCAAATTGGTTCAAGGAGGTCACAAAGTCCAAAAGCTCCACCAGCCATGGCACACAAAGAATGATTTGAGCTTATGTTTTAGGGTGAGACAGCTTTTAGAAAGGATTTCTATGACATGTTTCAGATGGTGAAATTATTGTACAATGAGAGTACAATAAGGTTTCAAGGAGAGAGTTCAAATTAAAAAAAAAAGGTAATGATGGTGATGGGATCAAGCCTCCACTTCCATATCCTCTTTCACCTCCATCCTCACCTCCTTCTTCACCTCATTCAACACCTAGACATACTCCTAGATCTCCAAAAGGACACACTAAGTCTCCTTTGCTTAAGCTTGATGTCAAGTTTGAATTGCCTATGTGCAATGGGGAAGAAAATGATGAAAAATTGGATAATTGCGTTCGTCAAATTGAACTCTATTGGTGGATTAAAAAGATCAAGGATGATGTTATAAAGATCCAACTTGCTTCTCTTCATTTGGAAAGTTCAAACCTCATCTGGTCAGAGGCCATAAATCAAGAATATTTGAAGAAAATTTGTAAAATTATCTCTTTTTGGAATGATTTTATAGATGCATTAAGAAGTAAATTTAATCCATTACCTTATATGCAAAAATAAATTATGGATTGGAAATTTTTTAGACATGCTAAAGGTCAGTTTCCAAAGTTACACACAAGAATTTAGAGGAAGAGCTTTAATCTTGGGTGTTGATTTATATTCACAAGACACTCTCCTTAAATACATTGGTGAATTACATAGTTATTTGACACATGCTATACTTATGTTTAATCCCACCAATATAGATGAAGTATGTGTTCAAGCAACTCATTTAGAATCAAGAGGCAAGAATTTTCCTCAAGATATTTGCAAGAAACCATTCAATTTTGGAGACAAAGGAAAGGGTAAGTTTAAAGGAAAAGGAAAAAATAAGGCTATAGTCAAGAAAGAGGAAGGTAAAATTACTTGTAAAAATTGTTCAAAATAAGGCCATGATGAATACCATTTTTGGAAATTACATCCAAAAATGATACCAAAGAAGTTCAATAACAAGGGGAAACAAAAGGCTGCTGCTACTACTCAACAAGATCTAGGATCTGATTTAGGTAATGAAACCAAAATCACATCCATGGGAATAAAAGGTAAAGATTCTAATGCAAGTACTATTTCTTCTATTAATCCTATTGATTCTCAAAATGATAAATATATTATTGATCTTTTCCATATCAGGGTCATTACAAAACATACAAAAGTTGATACCTTGTTTGATAGTGGATCCCAAGTCAATCTTATCTCTGAATCTATTGTCAAGAAACTAAACTTAGAAACTACATCTCAAACTAAACCTTATCCTTTGGGTTGGGTATGTGACGATGCCAAATTTCAAGTGACAAGAAAATGTAAACTCAAGTTTGCCATCACTGCAAACATTATTGATGAGGTAGAGCTTGATGTTGTAACACTTGAAAAATGTGGAATTGTTTTAGGAAGTAATACTTGTATGACTGGAAAGCCATATTCTATCATCATGAGAAAAAATATCATATTTTTAAAGATGGATTTGAGTATATTCTTAGAGAACATCACAAGAATATGAAATTATCTCTTGTAAGTGCTAGTCAAATGAAAAGGCTTTTAAATGCTAGTAATAATTTTGTATTGTTGATGAGTAAAGATAAAGGCACTTCTGAATTTGAAGCTTTCACAGGATGTGATTCTAAACTCAAGCATGATTTGGTTGAAGTTGCTGACACTTATGTCAAGATTTTTTAGGAACCTGAAGGGTTTCCTCCAAAAATAGGAATCCAACATGAGATTGATTTGCAGCAGGATGCACCACTTCCAAATATTGGCATGTACAAAATGTTAGCTTTGGAGAATGTAGAAATCAATAAGTATATTCAAGAGGTTCTTGACAAAGGAGTCATCAGACCTAGAACATCTCCTTATGGGTATCCCATTGTATTGGTTCCAAAGAAGGATGGTACATGGCACATTTGTGTGGATTTTAGAGCTTTGAAAAAAATCACAGTAAAAAATCGCTATCCTCTTCCTCACATTGATGATTTGCAAGATCAGTTAAAGGATGTTGTTTTTTTAACTAAGTTAGATTTGAGAAGTGGTTATCATGAGAGTTATGAATGATGTGTTGAGACCATTATTTGATTATTTTTACTTAGTATACTTAGATGATATTCTGATTTTTAGTAAGACTCGTGAAGAGCATGTCAAGCATGTGAAACATGTTTTAGATGTATTGAGAAAAGAGAAATTGTATTTGAATATGTCTAAGTGTGAATTTGGGAAAACCTCTTTGCTTTATTTGGGTCATATTGTAGGAGGGGGTGAATTGAAGATTGAACCCTCAAAATTTGAATTCTTTGTGAATTGGCCTAAACCCAACAATGTGTGGCAGAAGTTAGGATCTTTTTGGGAGAAACCGAATATATGAGAAAAGTTATAAATAAATTATCATTTATTGTAGCACCATTACATGATTTGATAAGTGTGGAACAAGTATTTCAGTGTGGAGGAAAGTAGCAGAAATCCCTCGACCCTTTTAAAGAGAAAATAAATATAACACCGGTTCTAGCACTTCCAGATCTTAAATAGTCATTTGAGATTCAAACCAATGCAAGAAATTATGCCATGAGATAAATTTTGATGCAGCATGGTAAGGTTATTTTTTATCATTATGAAACCTTTACCAATGCAGTAATTAACTATCCAACTTATGATAAAGAGTTGTATGCTTTGGTACAAAGCGCGAACAAATGGAAGCACTATTTGATGGGTAAATGAATTATTATTCATATTAACCATCAACCTTTACAATATTTACAATAAAATACCAAGATAAAACAAGCTAGAAATTTTAGGTGGATGGGATTCCTATAGCAATTTCATTTGGTAATCAGGTACAAGAAAAGTATATACAACAAAGTTGTTGATATATTATCAAGGCTTGTTGTTAATGCATCTGTCATTCTTAAGCAGAGCTCAATCATGTGTAACACCCTCCTCCCACATCTACCCAAGTAAATGTCCAACCTGGGTAAACATGCGACGAGAGGCTAGTATGATGAGATTCCACCTCCTAGGTGACCTTAAGGAAGAGGAATCGACAAAAACACATCTCACATACATTATACATCAACAATAATACCCCCAGGAGCTAACCCAATAATTTAGGCATCCTTCCCTTGGGTCCCATTGAGATTTTGAGCCCTTAAATCTCTCGACGCATGCAAAAACCTACATGTATGCGTCTAGGAGGCTTTGGACGCATGCTCAAGCCTGCATGCTACATACGGGGACTATTTTCAATAGTGGTGTGCCATAGTTTGCATAATTTAAGGCACTTTTCAAGCCCATAATTCCATCCACTACATAGAACTTGCTGTAACTTCCAGCATCCATTAAATACATGATGACAAGGCTAGTACAAAAAAAAAAACCCAGGACTAAGCCTGACCATCCCCAATCGGGACTGAAATTTTCTCAAGCATGTCACAAATATGAAAGCTACGGGTGTAAACAATAGACCTGAGCATAGGGGTCTCAGACTTATCTGGGAATCAATAAGAAGAAGTGTTCCCTTGTATTATTAGCTCCAATATCATCTATTAGGTCATAGCTACATCATTCATTCATTTACAAATCAAAACATGAGGAGAGCCATACATCATCGCTATCATAACACATTCTTATAACCAACATAATAACAACAAAAATCTCAAGGATACATCAGCCATAAAATCCACACGATAAAAAAATATTTACCCATCAATACAAGAAGAAAATATCTCTTATTTCCATAAGAAAAATGCAACCAGGTTTGGTACTTCGACGTTCCAACCAACCATAGACATGGTTGAGCCAAATATCTCTTTAGCTAGTCACCCCTGTGCCATATTCCAAGCATGAATGTGGGATCTCCTAGTCCAAACCATCAAAACCAAACTAGGGCTTCCAGAGGACAAACCACCTCAACCCTCAACCAGTGATTCCACCTCACGGTCGAACATAAAAACCATCATGGATCGGTCTCCACCAAAGTTGTTCCAAGGCTCCCAAATGTTTTTTCCAACGAGGGTTTCCAGGACTAGTAACTCAACCATAGTTGTTATAGGGCTTCCAAAGTGTTTTTCCAACCAGGGCTTCCATGACTAGTAACTCAACCCACCTAGGGCTTCCAAAGCATTTGTCCAACCATGGCTTCCAAGACTAGTAACTCAACCCACAATTATCCTACTCTTCCTTTTCCTTCTTGCTCCAATTCACCAAGTATGCCAGACCCTCCAAAAGTGATTCAAGAAAACTCCAAGTATCCAAGAGTATGAGAGAGAGAGAGAGAGAGAGAGAGAGAGAGAGATCCACCATAGAACTAAAAAAGTCTTGTCCATTGATCCTGATAATACTTTTTATTAATGAGGCCTCTATTTTCTTCATTTTCCATTATTTTCCTCCTCACATGCAACCTGTGACATTTCACCTCCCTTTTCTCCTATTTTCCTTTATTTTCATAAATAAAATTCCAATTAATGCATCATGCATTTCCAAAGCCTTTGCCAATTTCCTTTAGACATAATAAACTGAATGAACACCCACTAGGATGTTTTTCTCAACATTAAACTTGGAATACATGTCCCATCCACATGGTATTATATATTTTACATGGATTTTTAACTAGGGTTGTTACAGAACCCTCCCCCTTGGGGGAACACCATCATCGGTGTTTAGTCACACCTATAAACCAGAAAATAACTAAAAACAAAACATACTTCCCATGGAGCTTTATAACATAGCTTGTTGTAGTATTTAAATTTACATCCTATTGAAAACATGACAATCATATTGTTTACTGGAGATTTATAACACAACTCATTACGGTATTTACAATAAAAACCACATATACTGAAGAACATTTTCTTCAACTAGAAAATAACCATACTGTCTATGTAGCTTTATAAATAACTTGATATAGTATTTACAATAATATAGACATATACACATTTTATCAACTAGCAAATGAAAGGATATGATGCCCATATCAGCATCAAGCTAACCCAAAGGTTCACACCTCCACCCTCAAATTAATACTAGGATTCACCTCCTTTTGAGGAAGTCTAGAATCCACTATCAAAGTCAAATTTTGCATCCAATGTCCAATTCTACAATCCTATGCTACTGTACCCTCAATGAAAAATTACTGACTCATTGTTCTAGGGCACACCCCCAATGTGCATCTAATTCCATCTGGAAATGATAATGAACAAAAAAAATCTATCCCCGACCTTCCCTTATCTGCTACACAGTCCCTTGGGCAATCCAGTCACCCCCTTCCGTGCAGTCACACACCTTCCAAGTTTTGGTGGCACCCCCATCCCGGGCAGTACATCCCCTGACAAAGCTTCCTCACATCGGAAGTTACAAAAACCAACGCATATCCATGCCTAAAAACCATCATACCGGTCATATCATGCTCATGGAAATCACTAGACACTATTGGGTACTAGTGTCCCACAATGGCCCTGCTCCTAAAGTGCTTTACCAATGTACTACTACATGTTCCAATTCCTTTTGTTGATGTTGCTAGTTCTTGTAGTCAGTTTCAACCATCCAACTGGGAATTTCTATGCTTCCTATATCAAGCACATATCTTCCATTAGATTCAAAATAAATTGAAATAAATTCACATCAAACCTCATTGGTAGATCGTCAATAAGTTACACTCGCAATTCTGTTCACTTCATTTCACAACAATTCAAACCAATTGTTTGATCAAATCATCATGTATAACCACATCACATATGGTTAGCTCAAAACATAAAAATCATAAATTAAAATCATGAATCACATTAAATCACCATAAACCATAATCATAAATCACACATAACCTCATTAGTCAGAATTGTAGATCAATTGCATAATAGAACTAAAATAAAATATTGATACTTGTCCTTCTTCGGTCCTTACTTCTTTTTTATGTACACACACTAGATTGGTTGCCACACACGAAAAGAACCCAGTTCCCTTTCTTCTCTTTACTCACATACACAAACACAGAATGTACAACACGTACATCCAAACAAGGTGTACAACACCACACAATACATACACGCTTGTGTACACAACAACGCAATACACACACCTACCCCCCGATGTACACACAATATATGTACATACACATACACCTACACCTAGTGTACAATACAACACAATACATACACCTACACTCAACACAATATATGTACATACACATACACCTACACCTAGTGTACAATAAAACACAATACATATGCATACACCGACATACAACACATACACCTACAGCTGGTGTATAATACAACACAATACATATACATATACATATACAAATTACAACAAAATGAATACACATGTCACAATACCATGACTACACCATGCACATACATAGTACTGCATGCCCACAACACAACATGTATGACATGCACACAGTACCACATGTATAACAGTGCCATATGCACAACATGTACACAACAATACCTACACACTGTGTGCACAAAATCACATGTACACGAGACCTCTACA